>ML258446.1:0-56796 GCA_005239495.1 Nicotiana undulata | reverse complement strand
TCGCTTTTGAAGCGAGGCGAGGCCTTGTCGCTTTTTTGCGCTTCGCGCTCTTAAAAACACTGCACCTCACTTGGTCTTGGTCACGGTCCTTCCTCTCCCTTACCTTGGCTAGCTTGTACAACCTCTTGTCCCCGCCTTTGGCCGCAAGTTCTTGCCTCCTTAGCCTTCTTATATCCTTCCCTATTTGTACTCCTTTCTTCCTTGTCTTTGCTGGCCATTAGCTTCAAATACGCCGGTTTCTTGACTTCAACTTTTCCTTGAACTTGTCCATTCGACCACCAATATTCTGTGTGTCTACTAGGGTAACATACCCCTAGCACCTCTCTACCAGCTTTCCGAATGCAATTCGCTGTCGAGGTCCACATGTTACTCGTGTCCCGATTACTCCTCCAGGCCCCCATTGCATGCAACTTCTCCCCCAACTGTTGGGCTACATCCTTAGGCCCCGTTTGTGCATAGATTTTCCCAAGATATATTTGGGAATTATTTGGCAAATACATGTTTGGCCATAGATTTTGTCTATATTTTGGCAAAATCCCAAATTCACCAAAATTGGTGATTTTGGGCCAAAATCTCAATACTTGGGAATTTTATACATATTTTTCCAAAATGAAAAGTGAAATATGCTTTGAAAAAATCATGTCCAAACACATTTTCTTCTTACATCAAACTTCACCCAAATCAGATTTTTCAAAACATTTTGGGAACTCATGGCCAAACGCTAGCTTAGTCAAGGCTGCCCCTTTGATCTTTGGTTGGCCATACACTGCCCTTGTCGTCCTCCTCTTAATCTCCAAATGCATAACCAACAACCTATGTTGGGTCACGATATTCTCGCTTGGAATAACCTTGCAATCCGAGCATAAACCTCTATCACACCTTCTAAAGATGAGGTATTCAATCTGGATCTTGGCCACCGTACTTTGGAAGCTGAACAAATGCTCCTCCCTTATATGAAAACACGAGTTAGCTATAACTCAAATCAAAAGCTTTACCAAAGTCCATCATCGAAGTTCCTCCTTCGTTTAGCTTCAAAACCGAAGCCGCCTTGCACTTCATCATATCCCCTAGAAGCCCTAATATGTCCATTGAAATCTCCACCTATGAATTGCTTGTCATTATGAGGAACATCTCGCACAACCTCATCCAAATCCTTTCTGAAGTGTCTTTTGACCTCCTCGTCCAAGCCCCCTTGAGGTGTGTAAGCACTAATAATGTGAACAGTAGTCCTCCAACAACTAGCTTAATAGCCATCAACCTGTCATTTACCCGCCTAACATCTACCACTAGCTCCCTGAGTTCCCTATCAACCAATATACCTACCCCGTTCCTGACCCTCCCGCCTCCTGAGTACCAAAGTTTAAACCCCTCTACATCCCGAACCTTAGTACCCACTCTCTAGTCTCCTGGACACAAGCTATATTGATCTTCCTCCTCCGGAGAATCTTCACTAACTCATTAGATTTCCCCGTCAATGATCCTACGTTCATGGACCCTTATCTCAACCTAGAGGCACCATTACCACCCTTGTCCGCCATCCCTTGCCCCACCCGAGGACATAACGTTACTCTACATTGTTCACCACTGCCACTATAGGAATATTAAGCAAGCACTACCACAGTACAAGCGAAGAGTAAAAAAGAAAAGATAATGAATAGAGCTTAAGGGCACTAGTTAGAGTCAAGATAAAAGAATACACAGACAAGTAATGATCTTTACTAGAGCAACTAATTTGATTAACGCTAAAGAAAGCGGCAGGGAACAATTGGACATTCTTATATGCACTTTGGAAACACTGGATTTCTGTTCTGGATGATTTTTAGAAAGATTGTTAAATACAGCTTCTTTGCAGTTGTCAGGAGTGGTTCCACCTCCAGTTTGTAGAAACTTTCAGCAAAACGGGAATAATGCATCTATGGCTGGTGCTGATAGTTCTCCACGATCAACTGTCAATTCAACCATTCAGGCCCCTCGGAGAAAGTTTGTTGACGAGGGAAAGTTAAGAAAGGTCTGCAAATACATAGGTTTCAGTCATCTAGACTATTTGTTTTAATATTACTTTTTTTCTCTGTATAGTTGCGACAAGATATAGTTAGCTTTTTGATTATTCCTTTGAAATAATGTCATACTTCCGCATATGCCATAGCATGATTTCCAGTATGTCTGTCAATCAAGAGGCCTATATATGATTCTTCATAAAACAATTATATTCTCCTATATAAGAAGAGCCGTAGGAACAGGTGAAGCAGGGAGATCTTTGTTGACATCCCTGCTTGAACAAGGGGCATTTTGGTCATTTCCATGGTTGGATAAAGGATTCCTTGGTAATTTCGTGGCTATTCTCCTGGGCGGTCTCGGCTTTCAATTTTGCTTTATCCTTTAGCTGCTGCTCTCTGTTTTCAATTGGATTAGTTTAGCTTTTCCTCTGTGAATTTCGGACGTGTCCACTGATTTGAAAGATCTTCTTTTGGTATTTTACTTGTTTTTCCTGTCGGGTTTATCTGAAGAACACAACGTTTCAGGGGTTATAGCGATTGCTGTTTTCAGAATTTCAAGGTAATTATTATATGTCAATGGTGTTCGTGGTTACCAAATCGATAGAAAGATACAGTGAATTGTCATGTAAGAATAAAAGTTTTACAAAGTAAAAGCTTTTATTTTGGTAATAACCATATAAGTATTATTATTTTTCTCTTCTGTCTTAATTTGGAAGCAAACTTTCAGTCTGAAGCTTTTGGTGCAAGCTGCTGTCTTTCCTTTTTAGATGCTAGGGTTTTTTTGTTATGGCTTAAGGCTCCTTCCTCTTATTTTGTTTTTATTTTCGTTTAAAAAGAGGAAAAATTAACTACTCTCTCTTTTTCAATTTATGTGAACCTATTTCCTTTTTAGTCTGTGCCAAAAAGAATGACGCCTTTCCTTGTTTGGAAACAATTTACCTTTATGCAATGATTTATAGCCACACAAAATGTGTCTCATTTTACACCACAAGTTCAAAAGTTCTCTCTTTTCTTAAACTCCGTGTCCAGTCAAATGGCTTCACATAAATTGAAACAAAGGGAGTATAATTTAAGTACAAGGTTGGTTATATTCATCTTTGTAGTGTTCCTCTCCTTTATTTCAGTTTTAAGCACTAACACATTTTACAGTTCTGGTGTTTTGTTTGGTGGATCCATCTGAGTTGGAGGATTGTGCACCTTGAATGCACACCTTATCTCCTTTGATTTTCATTCCCCTTTTTTTGGATCTGAATTCGCTATCTCTTATATTTCCAGATATCTGGGAGGTTGTTTTCTGATTCTGTTCCTCGACGAAATTCAAGGCTTTCTGGCGAATCTACTGGAAACACAAATTCAAATGTATCAGCTGCTTCTGGAAATGGCACCAATAACACTTCCAAATATTATGGTAGTTCGAAGCTGAGTTCAATGACTTTACGTTCCATGACAAGTCGAAAGGCACTGTCTTGGGCTACCGAAGCCTATGGCGAAGGTGATAGATATTTTTGCCTGCTCTTTTGGCATTTCTGTTCATTGTATTTTCAGTCTAGGGATTGTCCTCCTTGTTGGTGGACACTTATCATAAATATTTCAGATGAATCTTAAGATGTGATTTGTATAATTGCTTGAAGTTGAAGTATTATTACAAAACTTTTGACTGTAACCAGTTAACACATTAGCATGGAGTAAAACAGATTGTTGGGGAATGTTTTCCTTTCTTTCTTATTTATTCTCCAATTGCAGAAGTTATTATTGGGACTTCAACAGCAGTTGGCTGGTCATCTGCTGACATCCAAGCCTGAATGGAGCTAAATTGTAGCTTAGTCAAGTAGATTTTGGTTTTTGCTGGAAACTTTTTATCATCTTATAAAGACATATCATCTCTTCAACAACAACAACAACAACAACAATCCTAGTGTAATTCCACAAGTAGGGTATGGGAGGGTAGTGTGTACGCAGACCTTACCCCTACCTTGAGAAGGTAGAGAGGATGTTCCTGATAGACCCTTGGCTCAAGGAAAGATAAAAAAGGAAGCAGTAGCAAGTAGCAACAAGCAGTAATGTCAACAAGATAGCAAGAAAACCAAAGCAAAAGAAATAACTGGTAGTAATAGGAATCTAAAGCTATGTTGCTCGGACTCTCCGAAAATTTTGCCGGGTGCATGTCGGATCCTCCAAAAATAGTGTATATTTGGAGGATCCGACACGGGTGCGGCATCATTTTGGAGAGTCCGCGCAACATAGATCTAAAGATAAGAAAATACAAGACTAACACTAATACTGCTGGTATGGACAAGTAAAACACACGGCTACCCACTAGCCTTTTATCCTAATTCTCGACCTCCACCCTCCTATCACTAGACTTTGGTTTTTGCTGGATACTTCTTATCATCTTATAAAGACATATAATCTAACATATTTTTTCTAAAACTTAAGGGATGCAGCAAACCCCACCTCGTCTCCACCTGTGCTCCGAATGGATTGCTTTCGAATAGACTTGTGCATGCTCGTATAGTCTACTGTTTCATTCACAAACTTTAGGAGATTTGGTTTCTTCCTCTATTTCTTTTGACCATTTTCTCTCCTCTTTTGTATTTTGTTGAAATGAAACTCTAGTTCAGTAATTCGCCGTTCTAGTTATTTGCAATTTGGCTGTTGGAGTAGATGATGATTGATGCATTAATCATTTTGAAAGAATTCAAGAGTACAGTTGAATTGCTATTTCATCTGACACCACCGATATCTACCCAAAGAAAAACAAGAAAACTAGAAATCCATACCTAAATTTCTGTGTAACTTCTTTCTAGTGTGTGCACTGTGCCACTACCTAAGCAAAAGGACATCTACCTTTGGGATGTGTTTTATTCTCAACTGTGTTACGTCTGCATCTCAGGGGTTCGGTATGACATTTCTGATGATTCTCGGCTCAATATGACTTCGTCATACCCATCCGGAGATTCTAGACCTCTTGAACAAGAAGGGCCCACAACTTCTGCCTCGGGGGTTAATGTGAGTAGCACATCTATCCTCTCAGGTGCTGCAGAAATATTGGCCCTTTTCAGGATTCTTGGGGAAGGTTACAGACTTTCGTGTTTATATAGATGCCAGGTATTGCATTTTGATTCTGAATGGATGAATCCAGTGTTCATTTCGTGATACTGCATTGATTTGATTGAAATTTGATGCTTTTTGGTGGGAACAGGATGCACTAGATGTTTATAACAAACTACCACACAAGCATTATCAAACTGGATGGGTGCTTTCCCAGGTAAAGGTTCTGTTTATTTTCATTGCTTTTTCCCAATATTCTTGGAGGTAATGGCTGTATTTTTATATTTTCGATCGTTTAAAGTCCTGTTGATTTAAGTATTCCCTTTGTGTTAGTTCAAGGAATAGGAGATATTCACTTGTCTTGTCCTTTTCCGTTTATTTGCTTGTTGTCTAATTGACATTGCTTACAAATTCCTTTCCTACCAAGCTGGACATGCTCCTTTGTTTATTGGCTTGATTTATGAATCTTTCTTGGTCCTTCATGATGTAAGTCCAACATTTAGATTTGTTACATAGATATATAGATACAGTAGAAGAAATATCGTTTAGACTAGCTTTGTTTGAGTACACAACAAGAATATCTGGTGGCCTGGACTAGATATGCTTGTCTTTTGCGGATTTCTTCGTAGCAGGGAGCACTATTTTCCAACCATGGTTGTTATCTAGGATCTTGATACTGCCGCGTGAGATTCTGAAGGAAATCCTTTGATTGGGAAATGGAACTGTCATTTACAGAGTCTAGATCATTGGGAAAGAGGCTAAATGGTGCATTTGGTTGAATGTAGAGTTATTTAGCTAGAGGAGCAGGGATCAATTCCCACTTAGTACTCTCCTTGAGCCGAGGGTCTTATCGGAAATAGCCTCTCTACCCTCACAAGGTAGGGTAAGGTCTGCGTACACATTACCCTCCCCAGATCCCACTTGTGGGATTACACCGGGTTTGTCGTTGTTGTTGTTGTTGTAGATTATTGGGTAAGAATTAATAGGACATCCTATATTTCTGGGAGGATTTGACAGGTCCATTAAATGGAAACACACTCAACACAGTCACCCTAAGTGCATTTCTTCTTGTGATTTTATCAAATTGCTTGTCAACGACCATGGTTGTAGGCACTGCTTTGCATGGTCTGGAGAACGTCTACCTTGCTCTTTTATCTTCAGGATCATTTTATTCTGTTTTTAGGATCTTTAGCCTTTTCTACAGTGGTATAGGAGTTCTTCTTCCTTTTTACTTATCTCTCAGCTTAACTTGCTCTCAAGTTGTCTTGGTATCTGTTACTTATAAAAATAAAAAAAGTTCTCTTGGCATCATTCTATTTATGGCATCTCATGTGCAAATTTGAATGCCAGATTGGAAGAGCATACTTTGAAATGGTCGATTATCTAGAAGCAGATAATGCATTTGGCCTTGCTCGTCTGGCCTCGCCTTATAGTTTAGAAGGAATGGACATGTACTCGACAGTGTTGTATGTGAGTCTTCTTTGCTCTTTCAGTGTTTCAATTAGAACTTCTATGCTTTGTTGTGTTATGCAGATTTTACTTCATGTCCTCTCTTCCTTTTTCTTTCCTGACAAACTATTTGATTTTTATTTTAGCATCTCAAGGAGGACATGAAGTTGAGTTATCTGGCTCAGGAGCTGGTATCGACTGATAGATTAGCTTCTCAATCTTGGTAATTCCTGTAGAATCCGAAGATATTACTCTGTTATGCAGATTTTACTAGAGCTGTTTATTCCTTCTGTACAGAGATATGTGGTTAATTAGCTCACTTACTTTGGCTTAGGCCATACTTTTGTTCTTTTGTTTTTTTGTTAGCTCTCTGGCGGAAAACACATTGTAATGGAGCTAACAATGGCCTATTTTTTTATTTCTGCATCTTCTGGATGCCATCAATGAAACATCTTACTTCATCAAAAAATAAATAAATAAAAGAGATATGTGGTTATATGGGGTTCATTATAGCAGTATTAGTTTATTTTACTCATGGATTATACCATTGATCACCAGGCCATCGCATGTTTGCTTTTGACCATTGATTAAGTTGTTGACAATGTAACTTCTTATATTTTGGTTTTCTTTCCTGCTGCGTTACGTTTTTACTGCTTCACCAGTTGGAATTATATCCGTCTGTGTGAAAATATTGTCTTCTCTGTTTGCACTCAAGGGTGTGGATAAACAATCTAGAAGTTTACCGAAATGGTTGACTTAGTCAAAATTGATATTCTTTTTGAAGCTGCCTAGAAGAGAAAATGCCTCACTAAAGTGTATTGTTAGGAGGGGCCTTTTTCATTCTTGCCTGGAATATAACCTGTAAAGTGCACGTTGAAACATAAAGTTGATATGTAATCAAGAGACTGCATCTGCCACAGGTTATCATGCATCCATACATTTAAAGTTGGTTATATGTTTACTGTTTGTGGAGTTCTTGGGCCAAGTAAAGCTTTGATCTGTCACGGTGCCAAATGATGTTTCTAAAATGACTGTAGCAAGTATAGTTGGAGCTAAACAGAAAAACTAATATAATCTATTCTCTTAATGATATGAAGCATAGTTGGTAATGTTCTTTATCCGTGGTATGGCAGGTGTGCTATGGGTAATTGCTATAGCTTACAGAAAGATCATGAAACTGCTCTTAAAAATTTCCTGCGAGCTGTACAACTAAATCCCAGATTTGCATATGGGCACACGCTTTGTGGTCATGAGTATGGCACATTCCTCCACTTTCTTCATCATTCCCTTCTTATTGGCGAAATGTGGATTGGGAACTTCTTTCTTTTTGATTTATGAGGTGCATCATTAATTTTTTTTGTTGTAAGCTCATGTTGTCTATATTTTCAGATATGTTGCTTTAGAAGATTTTGAAAATGGTATTAAGAGCTATCAGAGTGCACTTCGTGTGGATGCCCGGCATTACAATGCCTGGTATGGGCTTGGAATGATATATCTCCGACAGGAGAAGTTTGAATTTTCAGAACATCATTTTCGAATGGCTTTGCGTATAAATCCACATTCTTCTGTTATCATGTCATATCTTGGCACTGCATTACACGCTCTGAAGGTGTGGTAGTTTCCTTTTCTGATTTTCATGCTGAGACAGGATGTTGACCTTAAAACTCTAATCTGCATCGTATGGATGGACAGAAAAATGAGGAGGCATTGGAAGTGATGGAGTTGGCTATCATAGCGGACAAGAAGAATCCTCTTCCCATGTATCAGAAGGCTAACATCCTTGTGAGCATGGAAAGTTTTAATGCAGCTTTAGGAGTCCTAGAGGAACTTAAAGAGCATGCTCCTCGTGAGAGCAGTGTCTATGCTTTGATGGGCAGGATTTACAAGAGGCGTAATATGTACGACAAAGCCATGCTTCATTTTGGAGTAGCATTGGATTTAAAACCATCTGCAACTGATGTTGCAACCATTAAGGTGATTGGCTACAGTATATATGTACCTACACATGTATGTTATCAAATGTGCGCCTGGTAAAGTTTTTTACCACTGAATGTGAAGTAGGTTTTAACATGTCAGACCATGATGGTTTCTGTTCGTCCCTCTTCCTTTTACTCTATTGTATTTCTACGTTACTCTGGTGGGAAAAAAATTGTATTATATTGCCTTCTTTTTGCCTGGTCCTGTTCACCTTTACCCCTTCTATTCACTCTCTCTCCCCCCACCCACCCTCACCCCTTACACAAACAAACTCCCAGCACTTCCTGAATTGTGGTATTTCCACTTCTCACTGGATGCCTCTTGACAGTGTCGGTTCCTCTCTGGCTCTCTGAATAGTTCTGATGATTTTGTTCCGCAGTCTTTCATATTCTTTTAGGATACATGTTTTATTCTCAAACTGATTTGACAAGTTGATGCTGATATCAGTTCTGTTCATTGTTCCCCCTCATATTCTATCAGGCTGCCATTGAAAAGTTGCATGTACCAGATGAGATGGAAGATGAGCTATAATCTATCTGAATGAACTGGAAAAAGAGAAGATGAGGCTGTAAATTATCCAGCTCGAAATATCAACTGCTTGAAGTTTCGGTATGCTTGTGCTTTTCGAGAAAAGGCTCCACGAGTTGCGAGAAAACACGCTTCCCGTGAAAATTCTTTGCAGTTCAGAATGGATCTCATGGATTGTTTGTCTCGCACTCAGAGAGGACGCTGTGTAACAATATCAAGTTGTAAGTTGACTACTTCCTGTGAGAATAGCTGTAGCAAGTGCCAAAAGAGGCTTCTGTCGAACGCACGCTTTTTTCATTAATCTTCAGAAAATTACGTCGGAAATTCGACATAGAGCAGAAAAGTGGTGCGGTGCAGCCTTCTTTCTTGGTTAGCGAAAGAAAAGGACAATGAAAAAAAAATTGACAAATGAATCAATCATTTGAGTAAGATGCGGGGGCAGTGGTTTTCACCCTTGCGACACTAATATCCATTTTGAAAGTTAACTGGTTAAGTGCAAATGTTACATTATCACGTGATTCCAGAAAGACTTTTTTTTAAAGTTAGGCGTCCTGCAGAATAATACACCTGTAATTCCATCAGATAGAATAACAAAAAACAGATAAAACCACGTCTTATCTTAAAGAGGAGTTTACTATTTTAAAAAAAAAGCTAATATACCATTAGGCAGTGGGCCGAGTGGCTAAGTACAAGGGGGTCTAGGCCTTACCTTACTAACCCTAATTGAGGTCAAGTACCTCTACTCCTAACATGCATGTAGAAAATAAGGACTAGAGACAATCAAATAAGCTATGATCATCATAGAATTTATAGCATACTCTATAATGATATTATAAATGATAACACCAATAAGATGATAAAATACAATAAGAAAATTTGAGCAAGGGTGTGAAGTCTTCTACGATATGAAGCCCATTAACGATTGCCAAATTCTTCTTGTTTCCTCTTCAGCTATACTCAATATCAATTGGAAATTCAACATTTATATGATCTTGATAGAGAAACCTTTTGCAACGTTCTTCCAGTAATAGTGCTATCCCAGCTTTTCTTTCTTCAATGTGCCTTCTTCTTCTTTTCACCATGCATGGGAGAGGTCTCCATAATCGCTTCATCATCATCCATATCAATATCCACTCCAAGTTCTCCATTTTCTATTGCATTAGCTATTTCTTGATCAACAATTTCATCTGGTTCATGTCTCTTTGCAACCAATCCAATAGGCCTAATTTCGGAGGCTTGAAATTGAGTTGTCTTGTTGAATTTGTTCCCAATAAATTGCAGCCCTTGTGGCTTTGTCATTGCACCAATAGAGAGTGAGTTTGGAGTCTCCAAAGCATCCAAACGAGCCCTTTATTGAGCTGAAATTATGGCCTTACTGGAAGGCACAAAAGTAGTAACATGCTCCTATCTGGAGAAATAACTCACTCTTCTTCATCAACCAAATCAGCCCGCCTAAGAGCACTTGTAGTGCCTATTTTCTCCTTAGAACTAACCAAAGGTCACCCTATTTTCTCATAAACCGAAGTATTCAATGTAACCAAAGGTGGCTTGATCTTTAATATGGAGTAGAATTCACGAACATAGCTGTCTGGGTTTCTTTAATTATTTTTTCAACTTTCGGATTAGAAAATTGCAAAACTGGACAAGCTACATTATGCTCTTGACTAGTCGAGAGAGCAGCAAAGGCATTTGTGCAATCTTTTGCTGCCTACAAACGAGCACCTGGACTACTATCTTCAACTAGTTGAAGCTGATTTTGTGGTATTTTGTTACGACTTGGAGACCTTTTTTTTGCTTTGTACCACAGTCCATACCCCTCCTAGCACTCACTTTGTGTCTCCAGTAACTTTAGAAGAAGCTCCACCCTTGGATTTTCCAATCAGCTGCCTCTCACAAACCTTCTGTCCAACATTTGATTCATTCTTCCCGACTACAGCTTCAAGATGAGTATCTTGTGCACCTGGTGTAGCAGTAGATTCCTCACGTTTTGTACCTGCACCATTCTTTGCTGCTTCAATGTGCTTCATCACCATTCTGACCCTTTTACAACCTATGTAACAACTGTAGCAGTAGGATCAGCTGTAGGAATATTATTAGTAGGGTTTTCAACCACTTGTTTAGAATGTCCAGCTTCCTCATTCACATCCAAAGCTGCTACCACTTCTTTATTAGAATATGTGGCACCAACAACATCTGGTACCGGAGTAATCTGCCCAGTTTGTCGGCGAGCTAGTGCATCCTGACCAAAATTAGTCGATCTAGGATTAGGTTTCCCAACTTCTTTAACATCCACCTGTTGATAAGTGTATTAGCTCGATCACCAATCACATTAAAGTAGTATTAATTTGTAGAGCTGAGCTCACCACCTTGTACAATCTCGCCAAAGCTGTAGTAGCTGGGACATCAGCTTGATCTTTCTCAACAGTTGGGTGATCACCTATAGGTTTCATACGATTTTGCCCAGCCTCCAAATTTTTCTGTTGATCCCCATTCATCTACACTTCTTTTTCTCCAGTTTTTTGAGAATCAAATATAGCAATAACACTATCCATTGACGTGAATTATTCTGATCAGTTCTTTGAGAAGAGGGTGTATCACTGTCAATGATCGATGTCGCCTGCTGCGGAACCACATGCATCCATCAAAGATGCAACATCCCGGCAAAAGGGACGTTAGTACATATCGAATTGTACTAGTATGCAAAGCTAAATACCCTCTCATGGAATAGAGTAACAATATAAAAGAAGAGAGACAAGAAATGAATAAGAGCCCCAAATAATATTAAAAGTGCCACGTTAAGAGCAAGATAAATATTCAAGTAAGTATCAACATTTTAAGTTGGGAGATCCTTAGTACTGATACACCACCATGCATATGATATGGAGTCCGTTCTCCGCCCGACCGGCTAAGCCCTCTCACCCAAAAGCATGAGGATTGACATAGAAACACAACACCACATGCTCGCGGCATGGCGTCCGATCTCCGCCCGGTCCGCTAAGTCATTTCACCACAATGTTGTGTGGTTCGACATGGTCCTTGCTAGATATCAACTCATCCCAATCAAGGGGAAGAATCTCAAAACAGTATAACGGGAACTGTTCCTCAGTCAATCCCTATACCGACACGTGTAGTTTTAGGCTTGGGCATTTGTGACCCATCCTTCCTCCGTGTCCTAACAATACTCCCCAAAATATTTATCATATAAAAGAATTAAAATGCTTTTCATAGTCTTTTTCAATCTCTCACTTCATTGGCATCCTTGGCCATACACATAAGTAATTGTTCTTGGCACGATGGCCGCATTTCAATTATTTTATAATCTCATTCTTTAACTTTCGAGGATCATCATAGGTCATCAACATAGAGAACATTTAAAAATTGCGACTTTAAATACGTGAGTGATATGTGTCTTAAACACATTGTATCTTCTTCCCAAAAGAGAGTATAATGATTTGCAATTGAAATATGAATAAAGAATCATAAGCATTGGATACATTAACCATACTTGAAACATTCTTTCAAATGAGAGTGATGTAACATGGGAAATTGGAATATAACTTGGGTACATAAGCAATTATGTGAATTGACCATTAAAAGCAATTCAGAACAATAGAAATAGGAACTTGAACAAAACCATTCTTGGAGTTTACACGAAGTTCGTCGAATTAGATTCTACAAGGGGATTTTAACCAACATACCTCAAGTAATCTCTCCTTAGAATTACTACAACGTTTCAAGACTCCTAGCGATTTCAGTCTATAGAGGCACAACAAAATTGAGCCATAGTAGGAAGGTGTCATAAGTCCAGCTCATTAGGCAATTCATCAAACACTAGGGGTGCAAATTCGTCTATAAGGTCCTATGGTGGTGATTCTTCACCTCACAACCAATCCCCACATCAATAGGTCACCCATATTTTCTCAACAACCTCCCTACCACCTTCATTGGCACATGCATGCACAATTGACCAACTCCTAATCTCAAGAACCATACCCGCCCACTACCTATATTCAACCCAATTTCAAAATTTAAAGCTAGGGCTAGAACCTTACCTCTTTAGTAGAAGATTTTGCAAGCTTTACTTGTTGAATTTCTAAGGCTTGAGCAAGAAATTAAAGTGGAAGATGTTGGAGCTCATCCTTCTCTCTCTAGTTCCTCCCCTCCCTATTAAAACATCAGATTTTGCTCCCAAATTACCCCTTATGTCTTTCATTAGAATTGGGTCGGGTTATAAAATACACAAAATGGACCCTCAGAACTAGATCTGCGATCAACAAGTGTGCGGTCCGCAGAATGGACCGTGAAATGACCTTCAAAACATGGGTTGGCCTGGTCCAGTCTGCGACATATATGCGGTCCACAGATCACTTATGGGGCGCGAAATGTACCGCTAACCTCCCTTCGGAATTCCTCATGCCGATTGCGATGGAAGTGCGCCAGCGGAATGGTTATGCAGCCGCATAATTGACCACAAAATGACCTTCAAATTTGAGCCTCTCCTGTTCAACGCATCGATTCTGCTGCCAACGGAGCAGTTCTGCGGTCGCATAATGGACCGCATAAATGCCATGTTCTGCAATAATTTTCACCAACTCCACAATTTTTTGCACTACCCAAAAAGTCTGTACAATCTTCCAACACATTTGTTTACTTCAACACCATAAAACCTTAATTCCGTGGTAAAATTTTACGGGACCTTCCATCCCCCCCCACTTAGGATTATTCATCCTCAAATGAGGAATAGAGGCTATTTGGATACCCAACATGACTTAGCTCTTCCCTCACACCTGTTACATCCCGTACTTTAATATTAGTATGAGTCGTAGTAACCCATATGAGCTCGAAGAGATTAAGACCATTTGAGTCACAATGGTCGGCAAATCTATAAACTCACGCTGGTAACTAATATGGCAAAAAAAATGATAATAATAGTAAGGTTATTATATTAGAAGAGTACTCTCTGGATACCCTATGGTCTATGCAAGACACCATGTTGCAGACTGTCATCACTAGTTAAAGCATCTTTATTGAGTGTACTATATCCGTGATGAAATCTGATCTCATATTATCTTAAAAATAGGAGAACTGTTATAAAATAACGACTGTTAAGTAAATAAACCGATGACAAGTATATATAGAGAGATTGATATCTTATTCAATTTTCAAACTGATGTACATAATGAACTGAAATCTCCTCTATTTATAGAAGAAGGAAGCTGCCGTGTAAGCTGCTACTGCAAGCTTCTATGTAAGCTACTGCAAGCTGCTTGTAAGCTGCTACTGTAAGCTGCTATATAAGCTACTGTGTAAGATGCTACTGTACCAGACATAGATAATCTTCTACCGGGGATAATGTTTATCCATAACTGAGTACCGAAATGATAAGCATCTTCAGGAAGCTTATGAACATCCATAATATATATTTATAACACTCCCCCTTGGATGTTCATTAAAAGATAATGTGCCTCATTAAAACCTTACTAGAAAAAATCCCGTGGGAAAAAATCCTAGTGAAAGAAAAAGAGTACACATATTTAGTAATACGCATTGCTAGGCGCCTCATTAAAAACCTTATAAGGAAAACCCTGTGGGAAAAAACCTTAGTAAGGAAAAAAGAGTGCATCGCGTATTTTACTCCCCCTGATGAAAACCTTGTTTCAAATATTTGAGTCTCCGCATTCCAATCTTGTATACCATCTTCTCAAAAGTTGAATTTGTAGAGAATATTATCCACCACTATTTCCGATCGATTTAAATTAATCTCATCAAACCAAGAAGCTGTTGCAAGTCTTTTCTTTGAGTTGCTTGCAACCTGCCTTCATCAGCTGCTTGTAGATAAACTTCAATGGAGTACTAAATCGATAATCTTCTTGAGGAAGATTATCTACAGCAGAGTAACAGATGGACATCCACAATAATATTTTCGTAATACTCCCCCTTGGATGTTCATTATTATGTGCCTCGTTAAATCATACTGGGAGAAACCTCGTGGGAAAAAATTCTAGTCAAGGAAAAAGAGTACACTAATAATATACATTGCAAGCTGCCTCATTAAGAACCTTACCAGGAAAAATCCCAATGGAAAAAAAAACCTGAGCAAGGGAAAAAGAGTACAATGCATACTTTACTCCCCCTGATAAAGATGTTGTTTCAAATACCCAAGTCTCTGTGTAGGAGAAGAGCTATATCTTGCTAGTAAATTAACAGGAAATGCCATGTCAGGCCTTGTAGCATTAACAAGATACATAAGTGCACCAACTGCACTAAGATAAGGTATTTCGCAACCAACGGAATCCCCATCCTCTTCTGGAGGTCAGAACAGATCCTTATTCACTTCAAGTGATCGAACAACCATTGTTGTACTCAATGGGTGCGCTTTGTCCATGTAAAAGCATTTTAAGACCGTTTTTGTATAAGCAGATTGATGGATAAAGATTCCGTCTGCTAAATATCCAATTTGCAGACCAAGACAAAGTGTTGTCTTTCCAAGATCTTTCATCACAAATTCTTTCTTAAGATATTCAATTGCCTTTTGAAGCTCTTCAGTTCCAACAAAATTTATGTCATCAACATAAACAACAAGGATAACAAATTCTGATGACATCTTCATTATAAAATACATGGACAAATAACATCACTTACGTAACATTCTTTCAGCAAATATTCATTGAGGCGATTATACCACATGCGCCCAGATTGCTTTAAACCGTACAAAGACCTTTGTAATATGATCGAGTACATTTATCGAGACTTTGAACTATATGCTTCAGGCATTTTAAATCCTTCAGGAATTTTCATATAGATTTAATCAAATGAGTCATATAGATCATGACTTGCATTTAAATGGCTTGGCATCTTCAGGTGTCTGGACTGCAGGTCTGATCCTCACAATCTTTTACAATATTGTGCACTATATTGTATCAAAGATATCGTTGACGATCATTTTGTATCGGTTTCGAAGTGACATAACTTGTTGAGATGTCATCACTTTCCTTATTTCAGGTACCTGAACTTCTTCTGGAGTTTCATGAAATGTTATGTCGTGGGCTCCTCTAGAGCTCATTTCCTCCTTATTATGATTATTTTGATCATTTTCTCCCATCATTTTCAAGGATTATTACCTTTGGAACCGATTGGTCTACCACGCTTCATGCGTACAGTAAACTCCATCTTCCAGGGACTTTGATTTTAATAGGAGCATTCGCAGCTGAAATATGATATATAATTTTGGATCATCAAATGCTTCTGGCATTTGACTTGAATTATCTTCTGAGTGAGGATGATAATTCAATTCATATAGCATATTTCAGCTGTTTATTCCATCCCCAAAATGTTAGAAAAACTATCATATATCCCCAATATTCTTTGGGAAACATATCTTTGTGCATTGTGGTAGAGAAATTAATCATATACCACACATCAAAAGCTGATCCTAAAACAATTGTGAGGGGAGGACTTATCATATATTATTGGCCTAATGCATACAAGTGGTGCTATATGCAATTTAGAAAATCTTAGACCAACACATGAGGCTTTGTTCTCATAAGCGATAGTTTAGATGTTAATAGGATGTATTCAATGCTAAACTAGCTTGGATATAAACCAACATCATTAAGATGAACTATCTTGATTTCATAATCTGAAATTTATGCTCTTAATTGATAAAAGCAATTTCAAATGCCAAACTGCAGGTTGACACTAATTACACATGTAACCATCTCATATATGCATCTATAAGTGGTTCACATGATAGGTGAATGGGCCCATATTCACCTTTCATATATTTCAGAATTCAGGGGTTATAGCCCCAACTTTAGCTGGTATAATCAATTTATTTTGAGAACAAGCAATACAAGAGAATTCTTGAAGAATCTTCTAGTTCTTCAGTATATGCTTATCTGAATTCTCAAATAGCTCATCTAAAAATGGCAAATAGAAACTTCAGGTTTATCATAGCATGTGCTATCTCTTAGTAAACTTCTGGTTTACTATAACATAAACTTTTGCATTAGTAAACTTCTGATTTACTGTGGCTACTTTTGTATTAGCAAATTTCTGATTTATTGTAGCTACTTTTGCTTCAGTAAAACATCTGGATTACTGTGACTTCTTTTCCATTAGTAAACTTCTGGTTTACTGTGATACATGATGTAGTACAAATTGAAGAATAAGACGGGTAACTTCTCACATACATATTATTTTACCCCCTATGATTGTGGAAACATGAAGATTATCAATATTTCAATCATTTGTAGTCTCAATATGATAGCCATTTGTATTAGTAAACTTCAGGTTTACTAAAACATATGTTTTGACCATAATCATATAATATGAATGACATATTTGTATATAAACTCTTCTAGAGCCTTCATTTATTATCCACAATCTAATATTTATCAATCACTACTTGTGTCATGTGTCTTCTAGACAAACAATTAACTCGTCAGGAGTTGTTGATATATTTTGTACTATCAAATATTGCTCAGACACTTCTGGTATCATGAGAGAGAATCATAATCAAATAAACGATATAAAGCTAATTCTAAATTTATAAATGACGAAAATAATTTTAATATTTCTACCACTAACTTTGTGACAAATATCTCCTTCAAGGAGAAATACCATTAACATCTGAAAATTTTGTATCAATGCGGCAACCACATAGTCATTGCATCTTTTAAGGAAAGATGCACGAGTTGCTATTTCCTTCAGGGAACTCAATAACTAACCATAATATATTAATGTGGTTGCAGTAGAAAGCATTCTGCAAGAATGCATTTGCCTTGGAATGATACTTAATAAAATTTCTAAGATGTTTTACGTACAACAGGTACGTGCGGCAATGATTTTTATGTCACAAAATAATATTTATATCCTCTGTTATTCTAGCTCTTCAGGAAGTGAGTAGAGGTATTTCTTCATTCACTCCAGGTAATGAAAATGTGCTTAAAAAATAACTTCGAATAGCTCATTATTTTGTTTAAGCACGGAAAGACACACTTTCATAATATTTTCCTACTTCAGGAGGAAATTTCAATTGTGCTACTTCTTCAGGAGAAAATTTAAAATACGAAATATTGAGTATATATTCCCTCAATCATACTACCTCTTCTGGAGGTGAATTGTAATATATATACATCAAGAGCGCGTTCATATTTACGAGCTTTATTAATATTATCACATTCACTTCAGGGAATGGATTTGATAAATATCTCATCCTTCAGGGAATGGAACATAATTATCTGAACGTGCATCAATCACACCAAATTGTGTGATGGCTTAGAACCTCTTTTAAGATAATGCTACTTCAGGAGCAAATAGAGGCATGCAAGTAATATAGAGAAATTTTCTCTAACTTATCTTCAATGGTAACCATAGAAAGCCTAAATTATCACTTCTGGTGGTCATAGGTATATACCACTTCTGGTGGTTAACAAAACTTAGTTACAATGAGATATACGAAACATAACCACTTCCGCTGATTGTATATTTCTTGCAAACTCTGCTGGAGTTTAAGTGAATCTAATTATGTTACCCATTTTGTAATCCTTTATTAAGATAATCAAAAGAAAAATAAGCACCAAAGAGGCGACTGATACATAGCCCCCAATCGTTTTCCACAGAAACTATTGGGGTAGTCTCGCCATCATATAATAGCTTAGGTAAATTTTTTTTCTTCTAATTTCACGAGATCTCATCCAAGTAAAATGGCATCTACATCATTAGTTGGCCAGAAAAACGTGATTAACACAGAACAAGAAAGTTCATACCTTGGATACTTTCAAAGATTTGCTCGATATGGCAGAGTCTCGTGCTGATAACATGTTATAAAAGAACGACTGTTAAGTAAATAAACCGAAGACAAGTATATAGAGAGAGATTGATATCTTATTCAATTTTCAAACTGATGTACATAATGAACTGAAATTTTCTCTATTTATAGAAGAAGGAAGATGCCGTGTAAGTTGCTACTGCAAGCTGCTGTGTAAGCTACTGCAAGCTGCTGTGTAAGCTGCTACGGTAAGCTGCTATGTAAGCTACTGCAAGCTGCTGTGTAAGCTGTTACTGTACCAGACATAAATAATTTTCTATTGAGGATAATATTTATCCATAACTGAATACCGAAATAATAAGCATCTTCAGAAAACTTATGAACATCCACAATATATGTATTTATAACAAGAACTGAATAGTCGGCCTTTTGACTTGCATTAACACGTAGTGTTTGGAAGTAGTATGACAACCATGGTATTACACTATTGAATGCAATACAAAAAAAAGATGTTCTTTTATTCAAGACGGGATATTGATAGTTCTGCCTCTTGGATACTATGTGCATGTATATTTAAAGATGCAAACAAAGGACTTAAAACGAAAGAGACATTCAATTTTGATGCAGAAGACAATTATGAGTTAGAATTAAAAGTGGAATAATGATACAGGTCCGTTAATAAAAGGATATACGTCGATGGTTATGCTGTTTGTGATAATATTATATCGAAAATAATATATATACATATGATTTAATATACACGTGCAATGCACGTGGCGAGAAACTAGTTAATAACTATTTTCGAATATGCTTTAAATTTTACACATACATATTCGAGAAACGTTTATGAGATTTTCGTTATTGTAAAGATATAAAATATTTTCTCACAAGAAAGAAAAATATCTTTTTACCATTTTAAAAATTAAGCATACGAAAACTTTTACTCCTATATGAGAGTAGGAAAATTAGGAGTTGAGAAGATATATGTATCTTTACATGGATATTTTAATGAAATAATAATGTATTTATTAATTTTATATGGTACCACATGACCATGGTAGTAAAATATATTATAGTAAGGTGTATAAATTGTATTAAAAGTAAATAGCATTATAAATAATTTGAGATAATTATTAATTAAGTAGGTAATTGATTAATTATCGAATAACGAGACATTACCTAATTATCTATAAATAAATAAAAATTGAAATTTTTCACCTAGCCCACGCGGCAGCTTGTGCCATACAATCAAATGACTCATTAGTCAATTGTTATATGTGTCACGTAAGGAATTTGGATGGCAAAAAAAATCATTCCTTTAGTGGCCCACTCACTAGGCCATATACAATCACCTCCTGTTATACAATTGAAAAATCCACCATCAATCTGGAGGCCTGGAGAAACTGAAACAGAATACCAAGTGGAGATTATAGTGACGAAAATACTCATAACATCTTACTATGATATTGTGAGGAGGAATATACAGGATTTGGTTCCAAAAGCTATTTATTAATTATCTGGTCAATGATGCTAAGAAGCATCGTCTTGGCACGTTCATAGAGAAATTGTACCGAGAGAACCTTTTTGAAGATTCGTTGCAATTGACGTATATTAAAGGGACTGTTAAAAGAATTGGCCCAGCTATGTTAAGGCTAAACCCTTCTTTCATTTTGGCATGATCTCGTAATTACACGAGTTTGATAACGAAGCATAAAGAAAAATTCATATTCCGGAATTTACGTATATTTTGCTAGTCTCGCAAGTTACGTAAATTTTCCTAGTTTTGTAAGTTACAATATTCTCTTTATCGGGACTTCATATTCATTTGAGTATTTTTTTTTCCAGTCAATAGAGCAGAGAATTTATATACACAGTATTACAGTATTTTCATTACCATCGAGCTATAATCGATAGGCAGGCCCCTATTGGGCAACCTCTGATCAGATGGTAAGTTATATACCGAACGTACTGTGGCCGAGCGCCTATGAGCGAGCCTAGTTGGTCGAGATACAGAGCCTAGTATGGCCGAGCGCCTATGAGCGAGCCTACTACGACAGAGCAACTATATATATATATATATATTTGCCGAGCCTTATAGGGCCGGACAACTATTTTACTTACTATATTGAGATAGTTGAGTCAGTATCAGCAGGTAAGCATACCATCAGATTATCTTTGACTTCCAGCTATCTGCAGTTTCTATATTATCAGTTTAGTTTCAACTTTCAGTATATTGCCTTACATACTCGGTAATTATTCATACTGAAGTTCTTTTGTTGGGGACGCTGCATTCAAGCCTGCAGATATAGATAATCAGTTTGACGAGCCCTCATAGAAGACGAGATTGGCATTCAACGAAGGATCAGTAAGACTCCACCTCATTCAGAGTGCAACCGAATCTATGAGTCATCCTGTCAGAGTTTTGCTACAGTCTTATGGTTAGGCCGGTGCCCTGTCCTGTTTGATGATAATACTTTTAAAAGCTTTGTAGACAGAGGTTCATTTTGTACAGTACGTCAGAGGCCTTGACGGCCAATATGTATTCATGTTTTCAGAAAAATAATTCAGTGATACAATGTTTTTCCACTTACAGTTGTACATTATGAGTTGTGGTCATGTTGGCCCATGATAGTTACACAAAGAGAAAAAGGAGTGGAAGAGTGGTTCGCTCGGGCCAGTACGGCACCGGGTGCCAGCCACGCCTCCCCAGGTTTGGGGCGTGACAACATTTGGAGTCCCCAAGGGCTCCAAATTTGGCCAACTCCCTAAATTTCCAGAAATTTCGGTAGAGTTTCCTCTACAATTGGGCCTATCCACATGTCAGAGAGCCCCAAAAACTAGTCCTAACAACATATCCATAACACAACAATGTATGAATACAACGTCAACTGTAACATCATAGGCATTATATAACCAAAAAGGGACTTTGAGCATAAACTGTAAAAGATTGGTCATAACTCATAAAAAGTAAACCACTAGCATTCTTTTAAAGCACAACAATATGGTTACACAAACAAGTGAGGGTATTTATTTTGTATCTTTCCTCCCAGGTGGCCTCTTCAACTTGTTAGTTTCGCCATAGCACTTTCGGACTTGTATATCAAGAATGGAAATCAGAATCTTTTCATAAGTCAATACTTCATTAATCTCAATAGTCTCTACCGGAACAATGAGCGACGGGTCTCCAACTACCTTCTTCAACACGGACACATGAAACACCGGGTGTACTAAGGACATCTCTTGAGGTAACTCTAGCTTATAGGCCACTTGGCTAACCCCCTGCAAGATTCTATACGGTCCGATATACCTTGGACTCAATTTTCCTTTCTTCCCAAATCGCATTATACCCTTCATAGGGAAAACCTTCAAAAATACCCAATCATTCTCTTTGAACTCAAAATCCCTGCGGTGCACATCCGAATAGGACTTCTGGCGACTCTGAGCAGTTTTCAACCATTCCTTAATGATCTTAACCTTCTCCATAGCCTGATGCACGAGGTCTGGCCCTATCAATTCTACTTCCCCAACTTTGAACCAACAAATGGGAGATCTACATCTCCTACCATATAAAGCTTAGAACGACGCCATTTGGATGCTGGCATGGTAGCTGTTGTTATAAGAAAATTCTATCAATGGAAAATGATCATCGCAGCTACCCTTGAAGTCAAGAACATAAGCACGCAACATATCCTCAAGTGTCTAAATAGTCCGCTCTGCTTTCCCGTCGGTCTCTGGATGGAAAGCTGTACTAAGATTCACCTGAGTACCCAATCCTTGCTGAAATTTCTTCAAAAAATTAGCTGTGAGCTGTGCCCCTCGATATGAGATGATAGAAACTGGAGTGCTATGCAACCTGACTATTTTCTTGATATACAACTGAGCATACTGTTCTGCTGTGTCGGTAGCCTTAACAGGTAAGAAGTGTGCTGATTTCATGGTTCGGTCCACAATCAGCCAAATCGAATCAAACTTACGAGGCGTGCGAGGTAGACCTCCATATTGATCATCTCCCACTTCCAATTTGTGATTCTATATTCTATGCCAAGCCCCCTGGCTTCTGGTGCTCAACCTTCACTTGTTGACAGTTTGGACATCTAGCCACAAAATTTGCTACATCCCTCTTCATGTCATTCCACCAGTAAACTTCCTTAAGATCATGATACATCTTTGTGGAGTCTGGGTGCACGAAATACCCAGCACTGTGAGCCTCAACCATGATTCTTTCCTGGACCATCAACATTCGAAACACATAATCGCCCTTGGTACATTAGCGTACCATCATTTGTGCTAAGAGAAAAAGTCATGTTTTGTGTTTGTGAATCCTCTCCATCAATTGCAGCAATAACATATCATTATATTATTTTTCCTTGACTTCCATTACAACTGATGATTCAGCCCTATTTTGTATAATCACCCCACCTTCGCTAGAGTCCGTAAGATGAACTCCCAAACTAGTCAACTGGTAAACGTCCTCGGCCGATGGCCTTTGATATGCATCCAAGTGAGCTAAATTACCCATGGATTTCTGGCTAAGAGCATCTGCCACAATATTAGCCTTCCCAGGATGATATAGAATGTCGATGTCGTAGTTCTTGAGTAACTCAAGCCATCTTCTCTGCCTCAGATTTAGTTCCTTCTGCTAGAAAATATATCGAAGGCTCTTATGGTCCATAGAACGGACCGCGAAATGGCCTTCAAAACCTAGGTTGGCCTGTTCCGTTTTTCATGCCCCAACCTTGAGGAGCGCGATCGATGCTTAACCGAGATACCACGGTCAAGCAAGTCTACTTGATGCTTTCTACCTGACTTTACCCATGAATAAAGTGAAGATGTATTCTATTAACTAGAAAATGAGAGGATTACCTGAACATTACCATTAGTAACTTCATTACAATTTCCCAAAATACATTACACATTCGTAGTTTTAGAAGTAGAACCATATGATACATATACAACATTTCTAGTTTGACTTACCCATAACAACATACAACCACACTATGTCTACGGAGCCTCTAGTTAATTCAAGGAGTGATATGATAGTGCCGGTAATAAGGCCCCGGCTATACCTCAAAACACTGTGTACATGAAGCAAAATACACAAGACCCCGATATGAAGTGGGGCTCACCAAGTCCTTTGAGAAGAGGGTGTACTGTTATCACTGATTGATGCCGCCTGCTGTGGAACCACCTGCATCCATTTAAGATGCAGCTCCCCCGACAAAAAGGGACGTTAATAGATGTGGAACAATACTAGTATGTAGAGCAGACAAAACCATGTACAAAAGGTAAGGTAGCTCAAAGAGAGGTAAAGGAGACACATAAAAAAGCTACGAAAAAAATTATATGATCACACGCAAGTGAGCCACATGATCCATGATATGGGATACAACCAATATAATATAAACGTACACTATGTACCAGCCCAGACAACAAAAATGGCACCTATTGTTTCTGCTAACTATGCGTCTCACCATACCGTCTGTAAGGTTCATCTATAATATACACCTATGCGTTTCATAGACCGTCCATATGATCATCTATACAACATACCAATGCGTTTCATAGACCGTCCATATCATCTATACAATACACCTATGCGTTTCATAGACCGTCCATAGGATTCATCTATAATTTACACCTATGCGTTTCATAGACGTCCATATGATCATCTATATGAGTTTCATTGATCGTCCATAGGATCATCCATACAATACACCTATGAGTTTCACAGACCGTCCATAGGATCACCTTACAATACACCTATGCGTTTCATAGACCGTCCATAGGCACCTATACAATACACCTATGCATTTCATAGACCGTCCATAGGATCACCTATACAATACACCTATGCGTTTCATAGACCGTCCATAGGATCACCTTATACAATACAACTATGCATTTCATAGACCGTCCATAGGATCATGTATACATCATTATTCTCATGACCATATATAAAACTAAAGCGACATGACTAACATTACTTTTAAGGTCATAAGTTCTCGGATCATTGGAGTACTTCATGGTCATGCCCATCATGGAGAAACACAGGTTATTACATTAACACATGTATGGTGAATCAATGAGTAGATTTCAATGGTGCATTGAACCAATTCCTTTTCTTTACGGTTCAACATCATTTAGCGTATGACATCTCTCTTTCATTCCATTATGTACTCATTTTTCATCTTAAGGTCATTATCTAAGTTCATGATTTTTGGTGACTTAACATCAAAGTCGTTTGTAGTTATTATCTTAGAAGCAGTCGTTTGTAGTTATTATCTTAGAAGCATACATACTATGATTGAAACCATCGGAACATACAACGCCTCATAATCCTCATTTTTGCAAGCGGTCACGTTTCATGTTCATACTATCATTTCCTTTTACTTGCCATGGGTGACCATAGAAAATTAAGAACACTTAGGAAATTTAGGAACACCATAGCTTCTGTCCATGAGTACGTAAGAGCTTATAACACATCGGAAACATTTACAAGGAAACTATACCCATTTCATTTAAAACATAAATTGGAATCATAGACATTCGTTAAATCAACCTCATTTGAAGTATCTCTGTAGGAGTGATTAGAGATAGAAATTGAAACAAGACTTGAGCATATTGGCACATGATAAATCATATGTTCAAGACAATCTAACATGATAAGATTTGGTACTTCGAGCAACCATACTTTGAGTTCACAATGAGATCATTGAATCCGATTCTACGGAGGGAGTTTAGACAACATAACTTTCTTGAGCTTTCCTTAGGTTACTACAACGTCCTAACACTTTTAGCAATAGAAATCTGGGTAGATGATGGTCTAGTGAGTGATTCCCTTGAATCTTCAAGGTTGGGGCACAAATTGATGATCAATGAACTTGGGGATCCTTCCTCCTCTCTCTAGAGCACTCCTCTCTTTCAAGAATAGACATTTAACCCAGCCAAAATAACCCCAAAGTCATTTTATAATAAATAGGGTCGGGTTATAAAAATAGGAAAATGGACCCTTCGAACTCAACTCTACGGTCGTAGAGTGGACCTCAGAACAGATATGCGGCCCGAAAAATGAACCCTTCGAACTGAACTCTACGGTCGTAGAGTGGACCTCAGAACAGATATGCGGCCCACAAAATGGACCACAAAAATGATCCCAAAAACTGGGTTGGCCTGGACAAGTCTGTGACAGGTCTGCTGTTTACAGACCAGTTGTGTGGCCGCAAAATGGACCGCATAATCACCCTCCGAAATTGTTCATGCCAAATCTGCAACGGAAGAGCAAATCACGAAACAGATATGCGATCGCATAATGGACTACAAAAGCGACCTTCAAAATTTCAACTATTTTTCCGCTCAACTCCGCGATGGTTATGCGGCCTACGGAATGGTTCTGCAGTTGCGAACTTGATTGCAGAATTGCCTTCTTCTGTAAATATTTCCATCAACTCTTCAATGCATTATTCAACCCAAAATGTCCATACCATGGCTCGATCTTCGTACAAATTAGTGTACCTCAATACCACAAAACCTTAAATTCCTTGGGAAAATTTTACGGGGCCTTACACTGGTCTGCGACAGATTCGCGGTCCATAGATCACTTATGCGGCCGCAAAACAGATCGCAAAACTTCCCTCCAAAATTCCTCATGCCGATTATGCAATGGAAGTGCATCCCGCGGAATGGTTATGCGGCCGCATAATTGACCGCAAAATGACCTTCAAAATTGAGGCTCTCCTGTTCAACTTCGCGGCGATTCTGTGGTAAGCAGAGGAGTTCTGCGGTCGCAAAATGGACTGCAAAAATGTCATGTTCTGCAATAATTTTCACCAGCTCCATGATTCTTTGCACTATCCAAAAGGCAAGCGCGAATATTTTCTACAACCTCCTAACACATTTGCCTACTTCGGCACCATAAAACCTTAAATTTCGTAGAAATTTTTTACGGGGCCTTACATCCTCGTTCTTAAATTTCGTAGAAATTTTTTACGGGGCCTTACATCCTCGTTATTTGATGCCCATGTAAATCATCAGGTTATTCTGTGTTTCTCTGATTTCACCTCTATGTTATCATCATCCTACATTCATCACTTTCCACTATCTATTTTGAATTAACTAGAACCCTAAAGCTTAAACAACCACTATAAATATGAGCTTTCAATGCTCTCACCTAACACGACCTAACATAGACGAAAAACCTAACATATGCATAGTCATCACACTATTTTCACATCTGATATGCCCTTATTTAGGACCATAATACTCTCTAGAAACTTCATTATATATAGGTTGAGTAACTTTTGTTGACCTTTATGTTTGTGCTTGTTCAGTAATGCTTATGAATCCTTACATGTATTTCATTTGAGAAAGTTTCATGCTTGTACAACTATATTCTTCATCTGTTTTGTCAAAAAATAAGATTGAATCCTGCATGCCTTAATAACCTAACGGTTTAAATGATACAAAATTTGAAATGGGAAGGTTACTGTTGTCATTCATAGCTTTAAGTAAACTCATTAATACTTGCTTGTCTTGTTAAAATGAACATTGTTCCATATCTGGTTGATATCCTTGTCTATATGATTTAATCATGAATCTGGAAGTAACCTGATAGACTAATGATCATGCTATTATGTTTGAACTAGATCAAAACTGGTCCTCCTACGTATGTTGATGCTGGTGTTTTTACCCTTAGGAAGTCTGACTAAGGTTGTCAGTATAGTTGCTTAGTATAGTGAGGTCTCAACCATGTGTATGTTTATCTCTGGTTGTTTTGAAGGTCGTTAAAATGACTGTTGGGTTACTGTAAACCTAGTCAAGGATCCCTAAAATGTTGATTCCTCAGTATAACTAATGAGATTAATGTGCGTGTCTTCCCTATCACTTGGGTCACTTAACTTAGTATTTCTGAACTAGAATTGGTTTGCTGATAAATCCCATTACTTCTCTTGTTTTTACATCTGTGCGATAGTCTAATTAAGTGTCATGCCCCGACCTAAGGGAGCGCGTCGGGCGCTTGACTGAGATACCCCAACCAAGCAATCCTATTCAATTCCTTCTACCCGAAATCACCCATTATTAAAGTGAAGATGCATTTCCATTAGTTAAACAATAAGAAGAACACGTGAACAACACCAGTTCATTACCATTAGTTACTTCATTTATAAGTCTCAAAATACATTACACATTCATAGTTTGAAGTGGAACATGTGATACAAATACAACATTGCTAGTTTGACTTTCCCAACACCAATGTATAACCCACGCTATGTCTACGAAGCCTCGAACGGGTACAAAAGGAGTGATTGTGGTGAGATGGCTTAGCCGATTGGGCTGAGATCCCAATCACAAGCGCCCGCCTCGGTTACTAAATACGAGGATTTACCCCTTAATCACTCTTAACCGGCACATGTCGTTTCAGGGTTAGGTTAATTCAGCCTAACCTTCCTCGGTGACTAAACGATACTCCAAAATCATTTATTATAAAAAAGTAATTAAATGCCATTTCATAATATTTTAACACATCTTTTCATTTCGTTGGCACTAGTGGCCACAAGTGTAATTACGTTCTTGGCACGTCAGCCGTATTTCGTATTTCATACTCCCTCCTTTCATTTTCAAACATCATTATGGATTATCAACAATAAGGGAATTTATAATCACGACTTTAAGTTCATATAATGGCAACAAGAGTCTTAAGTACATTGAGTTTTCTTTCACAATTTGGCATAATAACTTGCAATTGAAACATGATTGAAATCATAATATTTCGACATATTGGTCACATTCAAATACATTCCCGAAGAAGAACATAATATGATAGCAGCATTTGGCACATATTTTTGTAGTATATATATATTTCAACACAAACTTATTCGAAATATTAAAATTTATAAGGAATTACTCCGAACATGAGAAACAAGAGCTTGGCCCTTCATACTTGAAACTTACGATAACATCGAGGGATTCGATTCTAGGAGAGAAGTTTAGCCAACATTCCTTGCTTTGAGCTTTCCTTAAATTACTGCTATGTTTCCGGAAATCCTAGAAACTTCAATCTATTTAGAGACATAACAAAATTGAACCATAATTAGGAAGTAGTTAATGCGTTCAACTCATTTGAGCATTTCATCAAACACTATGTGTGCAAATTTTACTACAACGTTCTTCCACAAGATTTCCTTCACTCCACAGCCAATTCAATACAAGGAGTTTACCCATATTAGCTCAATGACCTCCCCACCATCCTCATTGGCACATGCATACATAAATAACAACTCTCATACCCAAGAATCACACACCCCATTACCCAACTTCTGCCCTAACTCGAAATTGGAGACTAGGATGTGAAACCTTACCTCTTAGATGAAGACCTTATGAGCTTTCCTTTTTGAATTTTAAAGCTTGGCAAGGATTTATGAACAAGGTACTTGGGGATTCCTCCTCTCACTCTAGAGAACTCTCTTTTCTCTAAAATAATAGCTTGAACCAGCCCAAATGACCACCAAAGTCATTTTATAAAAATGGGATCAGGTAAAATTTTCCAAAACTTAAGCCTACGAAACCGGGTCCGTGATCGCATACCTGACCGCAAAACGAGTATGCAGCCCCCAAAAGGGGACCAAAAAAATGGTCCCAGAACTAGGCTTGGCCTGGTCAAGTCTGCGGCTGCTATGTGGCGCACAGAACAATTATAAGGTCGCATAACGCGCCGCAAAATTCCTCTCCGCAAGTCTTCATGCTGAAAATGCAATGCATTGTGCGGCCCGCGAAATAATTATGCGGCCACATAATCGACCACAAAACTCTCTTCAAAGTTTGGCTTGGGACCTATTGCATTCTGCGGCGGATCTACGGTCCGGAAAGTGATTATGCGGCCGCATAGTGGACCGTAGGAATGCCATGTTCTGAAAAACTTTTCTTCCAACTACCCAATGCACTGTACAATCCAAAAAGTCTGTTACAATCTTAAAACACATTAGCCTACCTCAGCACCATAAAACCCCAGGTTCTAGGTGAAATTGTTACATGGCCTTACATTGGTGTTCTGATGCATGAATGATCATTGATATTACTTGTAGTAGTTTGCCTCCTTGTATCTGGATTGTGATCCCTAAATAACGGTGTAATTCTAAACTATTCACATCTCTACACTCTGATGATGATGTCCTATATAGTCCTCTTTAGAAATTCTTCGTGTCTGAATCTTTATGTCCACTACTGCTCTCCTGTTAATTGCTGAAGTGAACGCCTTGTTTGTGTATAAACCTAAGAGGAAGAGTAAGTGTGAATGGTTATGGGTATTTGGAGTGGAACCTGGTTTGAGGTTAAGGTGCCCTTTCCTGACACAAGCACTGCTCGGGGTCCATGAGACCTTTGTGAACTCTAAAGTGCGAAGGATCCAAAGGGTATTTTGCCCATGCATAAGGTTTTGCTCTAAGACTCTAATCATTGACTCTTATTAATCCTTTTTGGATTAATACAAATGAAATTAGTTACACTGGATTTTTAAAATCCTGTTATGATTTTATTTTTGTTGGGCTTCATATTGATTTCACTAATTGTCTTTTTTCTTTCTTTCGTGTGCATGTTTGAATTGGGCCTCATATTGATTTCACTAATTGTATTCTATTTCTTCCGTGTGCATGTTTGAATTGGGCCTGCCAAGTTCATTGAAACTCGTGTCCAAACTCCAGTCTAAGACGTCTTTGTTGAATGAAGTCTGCCGCTGCTTGTAGATCTGCTGAGCCCGGTCCACTGGCCCAACATCAAGAGTCCAACATTTTCCTTTTCTCTCATTTTAAATAATCGCTACTGTTACGTCGTTATTATGTGAATATGTCTTGTTTGCAACTAAAGTTGTTATTACATTTTATTTGGATACTTTTGATTGAGTTAGGAACATAGGCAAACCAAGGCCATAAGTAAGCAAAAGAGAATCCAGATTTAAAATCATATCCACTATAGCACTTCGATGCTTTGATCACTGACTTTCTTAATAAAATAAAAGACTTTATTTTTTTATTGCTAATCGGTTTTTTTAAAGCTCTTGAGTTTGAATCGATTAGAAAAGCAAAACGACATCTCTTTTGAAAAATCAGAATCGAAAAGATGTTTACTAGGCTGATTTTCAAGAAACAAAACCAACACGGCTGGTACTTGCGAACTAATAAATTTTAATGAGATTCAAAAGCATAACTTCGATTGAAACTAATTTTTCAAAAGGTATACCCATGACATATTTTCTAATAATTTTTTATTTCACAAAGTTACATGAACAACCACCCTTTTAAGAGATAAAACATCTAAACTTTCTTTCAAAAACATAGAAGTACTTCATAAGTTTTTCTGAACTTTCATGTGAACATTTCGAAAGATCCTTCATAAGTTATAACCTTATAAAACCTTTAATTCCTTTTTTCAAAATACATATACAACTTTCTTTCAAAATAGTAGACTTTAAACAAGACTTAGAATATGCAACGTACTTTAAGCACTAAATTAAGCAGAATATAGACCTTTACTTCACTGAACCTAGCATAAGTTTAAAGGAGCTACCTCAGGTAGATTTTAAGGGATGCCTAACCCTTACCCTTAGAATAAATAGAACCCTTACCCAAATCTTACCAGCTAGTAGACCATTGAGATAATAATCTATTGAACACATAGGTACCTTAATATACCGAAAATATTAGGTGGCGACTCTCTTTTATTAACATCAGAAGAACCACCACTAGTTAAATCTTATTTTGACCTGTGCAAATAGGGTGCAACATGCGTCACCTCAAAAATAAGTATCAAATCGGCTCTATGGCCCAAGATCAGTCATCAACCCGCTCAAATCTCCATGTGCCAACATCACAAAAAAACATAATTCAGTATACCACACGAAATAAACCGATGTACTACAATTCAACTCAAACTCATGTCATGCTCTAGGATACTAACAACATGTGAGATAACATATAAAAAATGCACAAAGATAGAGATATAAGATGTAGATATAATATCATGAGTGAATAGTATGACTACGACTAAGGTAAATAGCTCAAAATAGCAAAAATAACTTTATCATGTCTCCAACACATAAGCAAATAGCCTAGACATGATGCGTAGCATGAATAATAACTCACATAGTCATGCAAATAGAGAAAACATGATATCAAAGAAGCATGATAGCAAAACAAGTCATATAATAACCTAAGATTTACCAGATCATGAATAACCATGGTGCACACATATAGACTCGTCACCTCGCATATACGTCTTCCCCAACATATAACAAATATCATTAACAAAGGGGAAATTAACCTCAAACCAAGCTTAGGCAAGATACTTACCTCATCCGGGCCAGTCTTCAACTTCCAATCGCATCAAAACCTTGATCTAGCCCTCCAGTCGCGCAAATCCAAGCCAAACATCATCCAAAAAAGTCAGTAATGACATAGGAAATGATCCCAATCCATAAAGCTTCGATCTTTGAAGAAATTATCAAAAGTCAACCCCGGCCCGCATGCCCAAGTGGAACCAATACCAAAATCTGCAGACCCATAACCTACCGATTCAAAATATATAATTAGTTCCCAATATCGAGTCCAAATCGGTACTCAAATCCCCAAAATACACTCTCTTAAAGTGTCGGCAAAACCCCCAAAATTTTCTTCATAGTTCCAGATTCTTAGTGTATAAATCCATGGGGAAACAATATAATATAAAATATAATCCAAGGAGAAATTATTCCACTCTTCAAGACGAGAAAAATGTCGCATAAATAACCCAAATCCGAGCTCTAGAACTACAAATATTTTGAAATACCAAATGGTCGAAGTTTGGAATTTTTGTAGCAGTGATTTTTGCTTCTGCAACCCAAAAAACCGCTTCTGCGGGGTACTAATGTCACGCCCCAAAATCGAGGGACGAGACCGGCGCCTAACCGGATGATCCCGGTCAAGCGAACCTGGATTGCCTTTCCTGCCCAAGGCATTACCCCGTGTTTATGATATACAATATTCCATATGAAATAACAAATTAATTCAAAGCATGGACTTACAACTTAAGTTCATTTCTCCTTTTAACATTTTAGCATTTGATAATCCCAAAAGATACAAGCTACATGCAACATTTCCGATTCAGTCCACGATTATGAGTAAATACAACTACTGCCCAAAATATATATATACAACCCACATAGTGTCTACGGAGCCTCTAAGTACTAGGAGTTTACATAGATTTGCCGGCGACAAGGCCCTGGCTATACCTTTAAAGACACAACATATACAAAAGAAGATGATATAGACTATACACGGCCCCGAGAGGAAATATGGATCACCAGAACTGCTGAAAGGATTAAGAGGAGGCACCACTATCGGCGGTCGGAACTACCTGCTATAGAACCACCTACATCCATGTAAACGATGTAGCGCCCCGACAAAAGGGACGTTAGTACCATGGAATAGGACGAGTATGTATGAACAAACTTCATTCTAAGTAGAATCAAACAGTACACAAATAGAAGGTAGTCAGGGAAACCAAACAAATACCACACAGAAATACAAAACATCACAATGAAGGTTTCACAGTTACTCATTTCAATTTTTCATCTATTGCGGCGCGCAACCCGATCCTACCGTACAGTCACATCTCACCCTTATTTCCTCTCCACCCTTATTACTTCGTGTTGCGACGTGCGACCCGATCCCACCGTACAATCATATTTCACCCTTATTACCTCTCCACCCTTATTACTTCGTGTTGCGGCGCGCAATCCGATCCCACCGTACAATCACATTTCACAGCAACAACCACTAACAATTAAATCACAAGGATCTTCATCATGAAGAACATAAGTTCATATCAACCAATAACTATGTGAAATCAAGGCACAATGATCCTTACCAATCAGTAATTCATATATGGTGTTGCCACAATCATTTAACTCAATAAAATCAGTCCATATTTACTTTCATCATTTGCTACACAGCCTTTAGCACTTTGATACGTTCAACAATGTATTTAATAGCAACACAAAAAAAAAAAATTCAATCACAAAGATTTTCATCATCAAGGATATTAATTTGTAACAACCAAATAACCATATGAAATCAAGGCCACAGAAAACTTTATCAAACAGTGAGTCATATACGGTATGCCATCAACATATAGCTTAATTAGTTTATCCACGTTTCCTTTCCATTATTTACTACATAGCATTTAGCACTTAGATACATTCAACAATTAGATTCGTTATCATTTCTTTCGTTTGGTAGTACATCCTTTCATACCGAGGTATTCAACAGTTAACGAGCTTTGCACATGATAGAGTAAGCACAAGGAATCACCATTTTCACTATCTCATATAGCATGGTGGCATGGAAATCAAATAGGAAAATCAGAGAATAGAATCTTATGTCTCAACACATTAGAACAATCAATTCACATATTCTCAAGCAAGAAACTCATACCAAATGCTCGGACACCAACGAGGTGACTCTTCAAAGATTAAAGTTAGCCATACATACCTCGAGTTGGAATTTCCCTTTAATATCTATTCTCAAACCACCGAACCTTCTATCGCCTTCCATCTAATTTACAATATGACATGTTTAAACTTAGAATTAGGAATCATGAACTCATTTGGGCATTTTATCAAACACTATGTGATCCCTTAGATTAATAAACCCTTTTTAGTGAAAGATTACTCTAACTTACTTCCCTTTACTAGGTTATGGCAAGTTAATCACATGCATGGCCTATTTCTAACCCCACATTATATTTTTGATCTCATAATCTCACATATGAAATATTAGAAGTAGGACTTACCCGGAAGATAGTGAGCTAGAGATTAGCAAGCTTGATTCTTGAGGATTTATGCAAGACTGATGAGTAGGAGGCTAGAATCCCTCTTTCTCTCTCTAAAATGCTCTTACCTCTCTATAGATTTAGTGTCAAAATAGTCCCAAATGAAGCCCCAAAGCTTATTTATCAAAGTGGGTTCGGATATGAAAAGTTCCAAAAATGACCCCCGAAGTCAATTATGCTATAGCATAATTGACAGCATAATCAACATGTCGGCAGCATTCTTGAAGCATAATCATTATGCTATAGCATAATTGACAGCATAATCAACTATGCTATAGCCTAATCAACTATGCTATAGCATAATCAACTATGCTATAACATAATCAACATGCGACATCATAATGGTTTTGCCTGATTCTTCCCCATTATGCGACACAAATGCGGTCCGCATAGTCGTTTCGCGATCGCAAAAAGGTTCGCAAATCCAGCCTTTGGTGATTTGATCATGACTTTGTGTAGGAATGTCCAAATGACGAACGGGTTGAAAAGTTGGAAACTATACTCGAAGAAATTTTATTTTATATGTTATTTATCATATAATACCTTATATATAATTAGATATTCTCGTTAAAAGTGTGGACTGGTGCAAATACCTTTGAAATTTTAGCCTGTTATGAAATTTTCCCAATTGGATTAGACTTAGGCTTCCCCTTGGACCTCACATTACTTATTATATGAATCATACACTTATTCACCTCATCCAATTTATTTACATCATATTTAAAGCACATATAATATTTAATTAGTCTACCTGGCACCTCGAAATCCTATATTGCTTAGCAAAATTTTCCGGGGCCTTACATTCTACCCTGCTTAGGATCATTCATCCTCGAATGAGAGGTAGAGCTTGACCCAAATACCTAACATAACATATCTCTTTTCTATCCTACCTCAAGTACCTAAATGTTGACTAACTCCCAAATGTTTTTAGAAATTTCGGCAGCATCTCCTTTGTAACTAGGCCTATCCACCTGTCAGAGAAAACCATCTTAAAAACTCATCAATAACTCGACAAAGCACCACTATGTATATTCCCATAACAGTAATCTCAGCATCACAAGAACTACATAACCATAATGACACCTGAATATGGACTGCACATTTTTAGATCATAACACCTATAAGTTACCTTTCAAGTCAAAACTAATTGATATACAATCAAGCAAAAATATACACTTTCAGCCTTCAAGGTGGCCTCCTCGACTTACAAGCTTTTCCATAACACATTCACGGAAGCAATCCCAACCCCTAAACTTACCTAACAAGGATGATAGCTAGATACCTCGCATAAGCTAACTACCCATTAACTTCACCTTCAATAATCTACACCAAAATGATACACAAAGGATCTTCCAACTACCTTCTTAGACATAGATATATGAAAACACAAATACATGAGAAACATCATACTCCTAGTGCAACCTAATGGGAAATGCGCTTATGTACCCTTCATTATAAATTCACATAACATCTACCAGGTAACATTTTGAGAATAATCGGTTCACCCTCCTGAATTCTAAATCTCTATGCGAGCACCCAAACTAAACCCGTGGTGACCTTCACGATTACTGTAAGATGTGCTATAATAAATTGACCATAAAATTACCTACTGAATATGTGTCATCACATGGTGACTTTGACACATTTGAACATTTAAATACCAAATAAATCTAATACAATAAAGAGCAACGAAGTTCGAGATTGGGCTGGAATTACTCAGGAACCCATTAACGTGCTGAGCGGAGTATTTCATGAAGTTATATGCTAAGAGACACGAGGATTTCTATTAATGAGGCTGACATGGTTTAATCCAGGCGACTACATCAATTATCAGATAAATGAAGCATAATGGTGACTAGTATTCTTAGATGAGGTGGATACCATGTACGTGAACTTGAGATTCTAAAGAAGTGATCAAGTGTGATACACCAGTTGTGTCCTTGAGTTTAAGGCAAATAGTTGAGCTCAAACGGTAAGACTTTTGCAACATGGGTGTGATTGAGGCCGCAAATGAAATACGTGGAATTTGATTTCACTCCTAGCAATAAGCGACACAAGGACTCTATGCCACAAGCGCATGAGGATGTAAAAGAAGTCATCTACTTATGGGATTATCATAATTCGAACAATCTAACCCTTCCTAAGGCAGTGGAATGCCAAAGGTAGCAAAAAATTCCCCATACATGACAACAACGTTGTCAATGATCCTAGAAGCAGAGTGAGCATGAAGCCACATAACCTCATCAAATCCGACCATTTAAGACTTTTGAAAAGGAGACACACTTTGGTTTGAAATCATGGCAATTTAAGCTTGAACTTTAAGGAAAATCATTACTTTTGGAACCCATGAGACAAGCCCTCGTAGCCCTAGAAAATCGTCAACAATGTCGAGAAAGTACTTAAAATCATTACGAGTTAGTGTAGAATAAGGCCTCGAAGTGACCATATGAATAATTATGAAAGGGTGAGAAGTCTTGATGCACTTATCGGAGAAGAGTAACCTGAGTTATCTAGTCACATGGACAAGCAAAGCAGGTGGATGATTGTTTAGGAGAAAATCTCACAAGGAGTGCGAGCAATATCTTTTTATCCTAACAGAAGGAACATACCCCGACCCTTGATGCCATAAGGCATAAAGTTAGATTCACAAGGAGAGTTACCATATGAAAACAGATAGTAAGGCAGCACAACTAAGAGCATCATTTGGAATCAACAAGCTTAAACAGAGTTGAAGACATTAGAAGTCTGTAGTAAAGGGGAAATTTGCCCACTCTGAGGGCGCTTGTAGAGTACATAAAAGTGAGGTTAATTAAATCAGATCATATAGTTGGATATCTAGTTGAGAAGTTGAGATAATATTGCATTGGTGATTACGGGTAAACAACACATGATGCACGACAAATGAAAAAAAAGCAAGAGAGCTGATAGAAGTGACCTTTACATTGCAACTACTAGGAAGGGTGGTAATATAAGGGATCACGTGAAGCTAGAATTGTTTTTTGAAAGAAGATCTATGTATGTAGTCACATGATGTATAGCTCCATAATTCAAAAATCCAACTATGGCTAACGACTCTACTTCACAATGAAGCTCCGCAACACCCTTCTGCAAAACCCTTGATGAACTTGAAGTGAAGTTGGAACCCATGTAATTTGTGGCATTTATTAATCCATTGACCAGATATCTAGAAGTATTTTAAAATTAGAGCTACTCTTTCTGGCTCAGAGTTCAACCTTTAAGGATAGTGCTTCTAAGGGAATAGGATTGAGAAGGGATAGTATAACCGATAGTGAATGAAGCAGGCTCGTAGTTGAAGTAAGAGGATGGATTGAATTGCCCCCGCCACCTATAATACCATATCCTTGTTTAGTTATGTCAGAATAGTGAAAACTCCAATAATATCAGAGGACCGAAAACTAGTTAGCTAGAAAATAAAGGTATTGTTACATCTATCCCATTTTCTGGATTCAATAGAATTGGTACAAAATTAGGGTGGATCACCATTGATAAAGGAAATTGTATTTCTAGATACCAAGGACACAATTATGCTGTTCCTTCAGCCCTTGAGATTGGAACTGAGGAATGGGTCAACAATTAGGGGAAGGACGGGTATGTCAAAGTAGCTAATAAAAAAAAAGAACTTGAGGTTTTAAGAGTAACTCAATAGCTTCACGGCTAGTGGAGCCACTACAAACATAAACAAAATCAGCTTGATTCGTAGCAACATGGAGAAATTAACATATAACAGCACTTAAACAAGTATTATGCAATCCAAAGGAGGAGCGAAAATGCTCGTCTTCCTTATAACCAAGAAGAACAACCTTCAAGAATAAGATGAGCAACAAGAATAAGTAGCACGATCCAGCTACATGGAGGCTCTACGGTCCCTAGCTTCGATGGAGATTTTAATAGTGTTTAAAAGTAGTTGAGCATACCAAATTCAGAAAATAATGTCGGGGAAAGAGGGAGATTCTCGCCAAACAAACACAAATCTTGCCGATTCCGACCACTAGGCCAAAATGAAAGCCTCAACAAAGATAGAGCGAGGGCACTACCATACTAGAGATGATGATGACACAAGGCAAGATCTTCACTATGACACTATGTCAACATTCAAATGATGCAAAAACTTGAAGAAAAATGGCCTAGGATTTCGAATAGAGAAGAATAATTGGTCGAAAGAAAATATCCTTTTATTTTGTGCAAAAATATTAGAATTGTCCATCCATTCATTCGGTAAGAAATTCTTCGGGTATAGTCCCTTGTTAGGGCTTAGAAAGGCGTGTTGGAAATGGTAATTCTATAGCTACAGCTCAATTCAAGGACATGCTTATAGAGCTCGATGTCCTAAGAGATTGCATATAAGAAAATTTGTGGTGGGGTGGATTCACGAAATATTGGATCTCGTTCAAAGAGAAGGTGCATGCAATGTTTTGTGACTCAACATTTATTAAGACCATGCCTATGAAAATTCTTCAATATGGATGTACATATACAACAAGAATACGTTGGTTGTGCTAAGGAGTGACTTACTTGGTGACTTTAGGTTGATAGGGCAATAGCTGAATCGATGCCCCTCGACTCCACATCCCTAACGTACGTTGGTACCATACCGATATACTATAGGATTTGGTGGTGCAGTGACATCAATACGGACAAGGGCACTCCCCTCATAGCGATAGGGTCTACCAACCCCTCCACAACTCAATACATTCTCCTAACAAGCCCTTGGGCAATCCCTTCGGACTCAATGGTGGGACCAATCCCTCCTCATGGCTTCAAACACGCGGATTATGGTATCACGATTACTCATTTTGAGAGTAAGGTTTGGAGAGAAAACTAACTCCCTAACTTGAGCTCTATCGCACGATTGGAGTATCAAAGAAGGGTGAAATTCCTAAATGTCCATGTAGCCCCCTAATTATAGATGTGGTCGACAACACACCGATAAGAAGGGCCCTACTAGACACGGCTCCGAGACATCCTAGGACACTTTAAAACCTTAGGCTCTGATACCAAGTTTGTCACGCCCCAAAACCGAGGGACGAGACCGGCGCCTAACCGGATGTTCCCGGTCAAGCGGACCTGGATTGCCTTTCCTGCCCAATGTGTTACCCCGTGTTTATGATATACAATATTCCATATGAAATAACAAATTAATTCAAAGCATGGACTTACAACTTAAGTTCATTTCTCCTTTTAACATTTTAGCACTTGATAATCCCAAAAGATACAAGATACATGCAACATTTCCGATTCAGTCCACGATTACGAGTAAATACAACTACTGCCCAAAATATATATATTCAACCCACATAATGTCTACGGAGCCTCTAAGAATACTAGGAGTTTATATAGATTTTCCGGCGACAAGGCCCTGGCTATACCTTTAAAGACGCAACATATACAAAAGAAGATGATATAGACTACACACGGCCCCGAGAGGAAATAGGGATCACCAGGACTGCTGAAAGGATTAAGAGGAGGCACCACTATCGGCGGTCGGAACTACCTGCTATAGAACCACCTACATCCATGTAAACGATGTAGCGCCCCGACAAAAGGGACGTTAGTACCATTGAATAGTACTAGTATGTATGAACAAACTTCATTCTAAGTAGAATCAAACAGTACACAAATAGAAGGTAGTCAGGGAAACCAAACAAAAACCACACAGAAATACAAAACATCACAATGAAGGTTTCACAGTTACTCATTTCAATTTTTCATCTATTGCGGCGCGCAACCCGATCCTACCATACAGTCACATCTCACCCTTATTGCCTCTCCACCCTTATTACTTCGTGTTGCGACGTGCAACCTGATCCCACCGTACAATCATATTTCACCCTTATTAACTTTCCACCCTTATTACTTCGTGTTGCGGCGCGCACTCCGATCCCACCGTACAATCACATTTCACAGCAACAACCACTAACAATTAAATCACAAGGATCTTCATCATGAAGAACATAAGTTCATATCAACCAATAACTATGTGAAATCAAGGCACAATGATCCTTACCAATCAGTAATTCATATATGGTGTTGCCACAATCATTTAACTCAATAAAATCAGTCCATATTTACTTTCATCATTTGCTACACAGCCTTTAGCACTTTGATACGTTCAACAATGTATTTAATAGCAACATCAACCAACAATTCAATCACAAAGATTCTCATCATCAAGGATATTCATTCGTAACAACCAAATAACCATATGAAATCAAGGCCACAGAAATCTTTATCAAACAGTGAGTCATATACGGTATGCCATCAACATATAGCTCAATTAGTTTATCCACGTTTCCTTTCCATTATTTACTACACAACATTTAGCACTTAGATACATTCAACAATTGGATTCGTTATCATTTCTTTCGTTTGGTAGTACATCCTTTCATACCGAGGTATTCAACAGTTAACGAGCTTTGCACATGATAGAGTAAGCACAAGGAATCACCATTTTCACAATCTCATATAGCATGGTGGCATGGAAATCAAATAGGAAAATCAGAGAATAGAATCTTATGTCTCTACACATTAGAAAAATCAATTCACATATTCTCAAGCAAGAAACTCATACCAAATGCTCGGACACCAACAATGTGACTCTTCAAAGATTAAAGTTAGCCATACATACCTCGAGTCGGAATTTCCCTTTAATATCTATTCTCAAATCACCGAACCTTCTATCGCCTTCCATCTAATTTACAAGATGAAATGTTTAAACTTAGAATTAGGAATCATGAACTCATTTGGGCATTTTATCAAACACTATGTGATCCATTAGATTAATAAACCCTTTTTAGTGAAAGATTACTCTAACTTACTTCCCTTTACTAGGTTATGGTAATTTAATCACATGCATAACCTATTTCTAACCCCACATTAAATTTTTGATCTCATAATCTCACATATGAAATATTAGAAGTAGGACTTACCCGGAAGATAGTGAGCTAGAGATTAGCAAGCTTGATTCTTGAGGATTTGTGCAAGATTGATGATTAGGAGGCTAGGTTCCCTCTTTCTCTCTCTAATATGCTCTCACCTCTCTATAGATTTACTGTAAAAATAGTCCCAAATGAAGCCCCAAAGCTTATTTATCAAAGTGGGTTCAAATATGAAAAGTTTCAAAAATGACCCCCGAAGTCAATTATGCTATAGCATAATTGACAGCATAATCAACATGTGGGCAGCATTCTTGCAGCATAATCATTATGCTATAGCATAATCGATAGCATAATCAACTATGCTATAGCATAATCAACATGAGGCAACATAATGGTTTTGCCCGATTCTGCGACACAAATGCGGTCCGCATAGTCGTTTCGCGATCGCAAAAATGGTCGCAAATCCAGCCTTTGGTAATTTGATCATAACTTTGTGTAGGAATGTCCAAATGACGAACGGGTTGAAATGTTGGAAACTAGAATCGATGATCTTTCATTTGATAGGTTATTCATCACATAATAACTTATATATAATGAGATATTATCGTTCAAAGTGTGGACTGGTGCAAATACCTTTGGAATTTTAGCCTGTTATGAAATTTTCCCATTTGGCTTAGACTTAGGCTTCCCCTTAGACCTCACATTAGTTATTATATGACTTATACACTTATTCACCACATCAAATTCATTTACATCATATTTAAAGCACATATAATATTTAATTAGTCAACCCCAAAATCCTATATTGCTTAGCAAAATTTTCTAGGGCCTTACACCTAAGGGCCTGCCACGACCAAAACTAGAGGATCATGACTAGTAATCGGGCCATACTTGCCGAGCACCAAGGTACATTTTATCTAATCTTCTTATTATCTTTAAGGGCCGACGAGATCAATATAAGTGGTAGATATGGATTATGAACACCAAACAATGAAAGATAATGGAATGAACATGGATAACATGGGATAACAAGACTGCCAAGAAACTACATATAAGTTAGGAGCTACCACGCTTCCATGAAAGACTATACAACAAAAATCATCCTACAAGGCATACCAAACTATACATAAGCCGACACCTGTCTATGAACCTCTAAAGGAGCATAAGTAATGCAACATAGTCGGAACAGGGCCCCGACATACCCATAATATCTAAAACAAAAATGCATACCAAGACCACGGCAAGTCCGAAGAAGGGATCTCGCCTATAACCGCTGAAGTGGAAAGCCTATTGTGGTGGGGGAACTGCGTCTACTTGTCTATCAGGACCTTCAGCACGACATGCAGCATCCACAAATAAAAGGACGCCATTACGAATAATGTATTGAGTATATAAGGCAGGTAAATATAAATATGAACAATAATGTAAAGAGAGGTAGAGAAGATACAACCTGTAACATCTGAGTGCTTCTAAGAGACAGTAACATGAAATGCATTATACATATATATACATAATCTTTTAAAAACATCCGCCTCTATGGGCATCATCATCATCATATCATACCCGGCCTCAAAGAGGACTCGGTTAACCCAACTGATCAGTGGTTGCACAATAGGTGCCATACCCGGCCGACTATAGCGCGGCTCGGTAGAGTAAATAGATACATGTATGTATATATATATATATATATATATATATATAATGCATGTAGGACTCATTGGAATCATATTCTGAACCATTCGGAGTGACGTAAGGTCGATATTCTCCGTACACATTATTAGGATTAACTGTTCATCAAGAATCTTATAATAATCAGGAAGTACCAACAAAATTGATAACATAAGAATAAGAGAAGAAACCTCAACATCAATTGTTCCATAAGAAGAGAAACAATGTAAGTACTGCTAGCTTCTAAGAGTAGAGTATCTTTGGAAGCTCGTTCAATGCATTATCAACAATCGGAGTCGTGCAAAATAAGGAAAGTAATAGCTTCACTTACCTTGTATATACTTCCCCAATATCAAGCTATGCAATTGTCGCGACTCCTTAGTCTACAATAAGAGAAACGACAAAATCGTTATCATTTAAGCGTCATAACTATTGTGTATCGATCACAACCTATTTTACGATGAAATGGACAGCACCTCCCCTATATATATGAATTTACACAAGTCAAAAAAATCACCAAACAATCCAAACAACATCAATAATAATCAAATTGATCCTCCCAAAACAATCCACACACAACCTAATAACTTCATACATAAGATGACCACCGTAGTCGTGTGAAACGAGCCGGAAATGTTACGAAGAACGACCAGCCCACAACCCTACATATATATGGTGTTTCTCCACACTCTTACTCCTCCAAAACTCCATAATACAGTAGTAAAACACGCATCCCAACAGCAACACAAAACAGTCCGCAAAACAGTCCGCTACAAGTGAATAACTCGAACTCACGGCTTCCGATCACCGTCCCGTGAGTTCTTACAAGTATAAAACGAATTACCATGAATTTACAGATCAAAAAATGGATTAAAGAGAGCAGTAAACACACCTTACTTGTTGGATAACTCATCCCTTATCTTGGTTCTTCAAACTCTAGGGTTTACCCCCAATTTGAACTTGAAAGAGAGGGAAAATCAATTAGGGTTTGTAGATAATTTTTTGGGAGGAAGTTTGCAGGGGTTTAGGTCTGGTTATTTGTGAAATATAATGAGGGATATATTGCAGGAGATAATATTTTTAATGGGATCTTTGGCTGAACCGAAATTTCCTCTTTTTGGGCTATCATTTAACCAAGTAGGTGACCCACCTACTTGTCACCTAGCAGCTTGTTCAATCTCGCGAAAATATCTATATCTCTCTACTCCGATGTCGTATTGATAAATGGTTTAATGCGTTGGAAACTAGACTCATAGATATTTAATTTTGTGGGTAGATCACACTATAATTCCAAGTATATTGGGAGAAAAGCGTAATAACATTTGACCTAAAGTTTAAGTAAAACTATGAACCTAAATTGCGACAACTTTTGTCAAATTTTGTTTCATAACTCGTTTGACTTCAAGACTATGATACGAATATTATATGATTCAAATACCTTAAAACACGACCTCTTGAGAATATCAAGAACCCCTAGGTTTACCCAAAAATACGAGTTACAACCTTGATTCGTTTAACTTCTAATACGTGTTAATCACTCTTATACACTCTTGTATCATTTAAGATCAATAGGATTAACTTCTTATCATCTCAAATATAATCTCTTCTCATGTTTACGTCAACTAACTTATGGAATGAGCCAACATACGTGAATATGGGTTGTAACAGGGCCTAGGAGTCACTTTTGCAGCCCAAAAGCCGCTTTTATGGTATTGCTTCAGCGGTTCGCCAACACTAGCAATCTTCCCCAACACCAAAATCAGCATGACTCTCTCATACGTCATCACAGTTCAATGATTCTTATTGATATGGTTCTGAAATCATGATACAGATCGAACAGTTCAATCAAAACACTATTTGGTGCTAATTTGCTTAATGTGGTACCATTTATGCTTGAAGAAATGACGTCAAAACATCAAATACGAGTGCAACACAACCCAAACCCATCCGAAACTTATCAGAATCTAACAAAAACTTTCGGATAAATCCAAAATCATCACGCAAACCTGTTGAAACTTTTAAATCGTGAATTCGTGCCCGTTAAGTCCACTATTTGACCGTGGTCACTCAATTATTAAACTTAGCTAGTATGCTACTCAAGTGTCCGAATCACTTTTAAATATTCTGGATCACTACCAAAGTTGCACACAAGTTCGAATAAACTAAATGAACCTATACAAGGTCCCAAAACCCCCAAAAGAGGCCGATAACACCAAAGTCAACACCCGGTCAAACCTATAAACTCTCTAATTCGTCAAATTTCCAACCTTTGATAAATAAGGCCAATACCTTCTTGGAATATCTAAATTCAAATACGAACATACGCCTAAGTCCAAAATCACCATACAGACCTATTACAAATATCAAATCCCGATTCTAATGTCGTTACTCAAAAGTCAAACCTTGGTAAACTCTTCCTACTTAAAGCTTTCGAATTCAGAATCATTCTTCCAAATCAACTCCGAAACTCTAGAAAATCAAAACCAACTATACAAAAAAGTTATAATACATAATGTGAAGCTACTTAAGGTCTCAAACCCCCAAACCAAGTGCTAAAACTCAAAACACCTATCGATTTGTTACATCCTCCCCTACTTAAACATGTGTTTGTCCTTGAACGTGCCAAGAGTCATGCCCAAGTTGCCAAAATCACTGTATAACTCATCATAAATATGCCTATGTGTGATCTTACATTACCTCATACCACATAAGGCCATTACACAATCACAACTAAAATTTCTTCCTTCAACCTTAGCTTTCAATCCTTAGGAACCAAATTCTATTTCCGGAGCTCCCTCAATCTCAACTAACTTTAGCAAACCATAAATGTATTTCCAAGGCATAACCACATGATGTACCACATAATTTATATACCTAAAGTAATATCTTTCGGCCACAATAGCTGCTAATAACCAAACCCGGTACGGGTAATATACCTCCTGACACATGAACCTTATTCCAACCATAACAATACTGCAAATGATGAAATAACCGTGTAAGAACTCATAACCACCCATCAAATCAATAAGTCACGGAGTTCTCTCGCTTGATAAGAACCATTACTAAATTATGAGTTGATTAGTGACATTCTTCCTCTAAATATACATTATACAAATCCGATTACATTGATTCCACATCCAATAATCTCGTCTTACCTAGTATACGCTGCCCGACTGATAGGCCACATCAAAAACCATGAAGAACCTCATATAACGCGATCCGTGCACCAACATACAACCACTCGAATATGATCAATAATGGGAAAGAGAACCAAAAGGGAACTATCCCACAAGTTTAATAGATATAACGATAAGAGCATAATGTTATGAGCCCATCCCACATGGGAGAAATAGAATACACAAAACTAATACCAGGAATCATATCCAACATAACCCCGTTGCGGCGTGCAACCCGATCCACACATAATACCCTTGCATCGTGGAACCTGATCCATATATGCCAACCACATGGCAATACCCCACCGAGCCATAATACTCATACTCACTAAATGCATGTGTAATAAAAACAAGCACGTAAAGTGCATAAACATAACCATGAGAAGACGGATAGCATAATGCGCAACAAAAAAGGCCAAGCATGACTAAGGTGGAATAAGCATATCATCATCTCAAGAGCCATATCATTCAAATATTGCCACAAGGCCTGAACAGAAGCACTACATGTGGGTGAATAATCTAGTCATCTCATAACCCATCATAGCATAGAGAAGTAGCACACGAAATAGATCAAGGTGTGAATAAAATCCATTCTACCCGATGACACATCCATAAAAAATGCTGCACTGAATGCGCGAATCTAATCCAGTGTCGAATACATATTCTCATTAGGACTACTAATGAGCCTTCCAGCCAATTCGAATCATTCCAAAATAGGTCAATAACCTATAAAAAATGTAAGACCCCGTAAATTTTTTACCTAGAACCCGGGATTTCATGGTGCCAAGGTAGGCTAATATGTTTGAAAGCTTGCAAAAGTTTCTACTAAAGAGGTAAGGTTCTAACCCTAGCTTTCAAATTCGAGTTTGGACAGAAGTTCGGTAGTTGGGAGTGTGTTTCTTGGGTATGAGAGTTGTTATTGATACAATCATGTTCCAATAAGGATTGTGGGGAGGTCATCTAACTAATTTGGGTAAGATCTTGGTGTTGGATTGGTTGTTGGGTGAAGGAGACCTTGTAGTTAAACTTGCACACATAATGTTTGATGAAATGCTTAAATGAGCTAAACCCTTGAACCTCTTCCTAATTATGGTTCTATTTTGTTGTCTCTCTAATAGATTGAAGTTGCTAGGATTTCCAGAATATTGTTGTAAACTAAGGAAAGCTAGAGCAAGGTATGTTGGCTAAACGTCTCTCTTAGAATCGAATCCCACGACGTTCTCGTAAGTTTCAAGTACGACGTACTAAGCTTTTATTCCTCATGTTCCGAGTTACTCCTTATAAATTTGACTATTCTGACCAAGCTTTTGTCGAAAGTTTTATACTAAAAACGTGTTCCAAATGCTCCTATAATATTATGTTCTCCTTTGGGATTGTATTCAAATGTGACCAATGTGTCGAAATATTATGATTTCAATCATGTTTCAATTGCAAGTTATTATGCAAAACCGTGGAAGAAAACTCAATGTGCTTAAGACTCTTATTTTCTCTGCTTTGTTGATGATAATACATGATGATGCTTGAAAGTGAAAGGATTGAGTATGAAATATGAATACGGTCGACGTGCCAAGAATGAAATGACATTTGTGGCCGCTAGTGACAATGAAATGAAAAGACTAGTGAAGGACTATGAAATGAGATATAAATCCATCTTATGATAAAAGTTTTAGGAGCATCATTTAGTCCCCGAGGAAAGGTAGGTTGAAATAACCTAACTCCGAAACTACACGTACGGGTGTAGGAGTGATTGAGGGGTAAAAAACCTGTATTGATGTGATGAGGTTATTCCCCTAATGGGATGAGATTGGCGTGTGAGATTATTTACCTAAATTGGATGAGATAATTGCTATATGAAAGTCATGTCGAATCCCATGTAATTTTGGTGAGACGGATTAGTCTGAAATCGGATGCCATGCCGCGCACATGGTGGTGTTGTGATTGCATTTCTTGGGGTGAGATGGCTTAGCTAATCGGGCCATGATCAGACTTCGTGCTAAAAACACGGTGGTATATCGGTACTAAATATCTCCCAACCTAAAATATTAAAAATTACTTGAAAACTTAACTTGCTCCTAACTTAACGCTTTTATATTGTTTGAGGCTCCCATTGATTCCACGTTTGTTCCCGTTGTACTGTTACTCATTCTAATGAGAGGGTGTTTAGTATTACATACTAGTACTATTCCATATGTACTAACGTCCCTTTTGCCGGAGACGGTGCATCTTTAATGGATGCAGGTGGTTCCACAGCAGGCGGCATCAATAAGTGATAGTAGTACACCCTCTCCTCAGCTGACTTATTGTGAGCCCTATTTCATTTCGGGGTGTTGTGTCTGTAAAGAACCGTAGAAGTCTTAACCAAAAACGATGCCCGAATAGATCCTCTTGTTGAAATAGCCGTAGAACTTCCTAGGTTCGGACCTCTTAGGAGTGAAAAGTACCCCAGGACTTAGAGAAAGAAATTTCATGAAAGAATGCGGATCTGCGGTCCACTATGCGATCACATATCAGGTATGCGGACCGCATAGTGGTTTCATAGCAGGACAGTTTGCTGTCCATTTTGAGGGCAGCTATGCCGCCCAAAATGCGAGCGCATTTTGTGTATGTGGGCCGCATAGTTAGTCGCATATTTGCACTTGAGTTTTGCGGAGGGAGTTATGCGGTGCACTATGCAACCGCATAACAGTTATGCAGACCGCATAGTTACCGCATACCCGGGCAGTTTCCTTTCCCTTTTTTCCCATCTGTAGGCCAACTATGCGGCAGGTTTGCGGACCGCATAACCGAAATGAGATCGCATTTCAGGCCGCAAACCTGCATCGGGGCTCCCATTTTCTAATTTTTAAAACCCGACCCCCAGACTTATATTACACCCATCCCCCATCTTCTAGCCATTTTTCTGTTAATTTAGGGTGAGAAGAGAGTGGGTATTAGATAGAGAAGGTCCCAAACCCCCCTCCATTTGATCCTCCATCAACACTCAAGCTTGGAAATAATCAAGTAGGACATCAATTTCTTCACTCTCAGAGGTAAGCTTCTACCCCACCAACCTTAAATTCCAGATTTTTGTTAAAATGAGCCATGGATAGGTTAGTTCATGGGAATGGGGATAGGGACCATACTTTCATGTAATCAAGTAATCCTAAACTAGTAAAGGAAAATAGGTTAGAGTAATCTTTCACTAAAAAGGGGACCATGCAATCTTAATGAGCACCTAATGTTTGATACAATGCTCAAGTTAGCTCAAGCCATAACCATTATTCCTAATTATGGGTTTGATTGTGCTCCATTATGAATTAGATTGAAGGTGCTAGAAGGGTCCGGTTGATTGTGATAGAAATTAAGGAAAAAACCCCAATTGAGGTATGTATGGCTAACTCTAATCTTCATAGGATGAACCTATTGGTGTTCAATTTCCGGGTATGAGTCTCTTGTTTGATTCTCTAAGGAATTTATGTGTTCTATGTATCAAGTTGGGAAATTCGTGCTTCCATACCGTTCTAAGTTGCCACTATGTCATTATGTTATTTGAAAGTATGAATTTCGATTACTATGCTCTTTCTTTTACTATGTGTAAGACTCCTCTTATGTGATGGTTTGGGTTGATGTGAAAGATGAATATATGATATGGTTGAAGAGAGGAATGTAACCTCAAAGGTTAAATATGCCCAAGCGCCAAGAATTGTAAACTAAGTGATGAGAAGAGATGTGAACCAAAAGATTGAAATGATATGAGATGTGAACCAAAAGGTTGAAATGATATGAAATGTGAATTAAAAGAATAAAGATGATAGGGTTATGTCCTAGAGTGAGATTTCTTAGCCGATCGGGCCGAGATCATACTCCAAGCCGTACACATGGAGGTATTCACATCGAAATATGATATTGGTTATTGCCTCACTATTTCAGTTGAGATGGCTTAGCCGGTCGGGCCGAGACCGGACTCCGTGTGAAAATGACACGGTGGTATTATGGATTATGATGCTAGTGATGTCTCACTTAGGATGGCTCAGCCAATCGGGTGGAGATCAGACTCCATGTGACAATGACACATTGGTATAGTAATAATAATAATAATATGTGGCTTTAAAAGGCTATTAACCAAAAGATGGCAAAACGGGATGAGAAAACATGGTGACTCTTAGTTGTGCTTTTCCCTTACTTCGGTGAATTTTTATATGAAGTATCTATTTGTATCATTGCCTGTTTGATGTTTATTCTATATAGAGTAGAGTTTGTTCATACATACTAGTACTATTCAATGGTACTAACGTCCCTTTTGCCGGGGGGCGCTACATCTTCTTATGGATGTAGGTGGCTTTGTAGCTGGTAGTGCCGATCGTCGATAGTGGTGCCTTCTCTTCCTCCTTTCAGCAGTTCTGGTGTCACGCCCCAAAATCGAGGGATGGGACCGGCGCCTAAACAAATGAACCTGGTCAAGCCTGATTTGCCTTTCCTACCCGATGCGTCCCCGTGGTTATAACATACATTATTTATATAAAATAGCAAGAGACAATCAGAACGTGTATTCACAACATAAAGTCCATTCTTCCTCTTTTAACGTTTTAACATTAGATCTTTCCAAAACATACATACTAAATACAACATTCCCGATACGGCACCACAATTACGAGTAAGTACAACAACTACCCAAAATATATTTACAACCCACATAATGTCTACGGAGCCTCTAAGAGTACGGAGAAGTGTACATGGACTTGCCGGTAACAAGGCCCCGACTATACCTCAAAGAAACAACATATACAAAAGAAAGTCAACTCGAACAACACATGGCCCCGTGAGGAAGTGGGGCTCACCAGAACTGCTGGAAGGAAGGAGAGGAAAGCACCACTATCGGCGATCAACGCTACCTGCTACAGAACCACCTACATCCACATTAAAGATGTAGCGCCCCCAGCAAAAAGGGATGTTAGTACTATTCAATAGTACTAGTACGTATAAACAAACCTACTCTAGATAGGATAAACATCAACAATCAAAGACACAAATAGAGACATCATACGACGATTCACCGAAGCAAGGGAAAACACAAACAAGAATTTCCACATCCCCCATCCCATTTTGCCATCTTTTGGTTAATGTTCTTTTAAGTTCATCTTGTTATTATTATTACTGATCCACCGTGTTGTTGTCACACGGAGTTCGATCTCTGCCCGATCGGCTAAGCCATCCTAGGTGAGGCCCGAATATCATCACATCTCATATCACCACCGTGGCATGTTCACACGGAGTTCGGTCACTGCCCGACTGGCTAGGCCATCCTAACTGAAACAGTAAGGCTATAACCACCATCATATCACAATTTCATGTCTCTATGTGTACGGCATGGAGTTTTTCTTAATTTCTATCATAAATCACCGAACCCTCTAGCACCTTCAATCTAATTCATAATGTGACACATTTAAACTTACAATTAGAAATCACGAACATGTCTTGAACTCATTTGGGCATTTTATCAAACGCTATGTGTTCCCTTAGATTTCATAAACCCTTTTTAGTGGAAGATTACTCCAACCTACTTTCCTTTACTAGATTTTGGTAAATTAATTACATGCATGCAAGACTCTTAACCCCATCTCCAAGAACTAACCTATGTGTGTTTCATTTCAACTAGAATATGAGAATTAAGGGTAATGGGGTGAAATCTTACCTCTTATGGTGAAGAAGATGATGTCTTACTCGATCAATTCTAGGCCTGAGTGACGATGGGGAATCAAATTGGTGTAGGTGGGGACTTTCTCTCTCAATAACTCACTCTTTCTTCTCTCTAATATACTAGATTATAGTTAAAAATGAAGGGGATGGGTGTTTTATTAGGATGGGGGTCGGGTTTTAAAATTAGAAAATGAGAAGCTCCGATGCAGGTTTGCGGTCCGGAATGCGATCGCATTCCGGTTATGCGGTCCGCAAACCTGCCGCATAATTGGCCCTCAGCTGGGCCAAAAAGAGAAGCAAACTGCCCAGGTATGCGGCAACTATGCGGTCCGCATACCTGTTATGCGATCGCATAGTGCGCCGCATAACTCCCTCCGCAAAACTCAAGATCAAGAATGCAACAACTGTACGGCCCGCATTCATGAAATGCGATCATATTTTAGGCTGCATAGCTGTCCTAAAAATGGATAGCAGAATGTCCAAGTATGCGACCACTATGCGGTCTGCATACCTGATCTGCGATCGCATAGTGGACCGCAGTGTAAAGACCCGTAAAATTTCATGTCTAAAATAATGCCCGAATAGGTCCCAATGCTGTTATAATTGTAGAAATTCTTAAAACGGACCTATTTTGAGTAAAAAGTACCCCGAAACTTGAAAGATAAAATTTTCCAGGAATTGCGCGTTATGCGACGCACTATGCGATCGCATAACAGGTATGCGGACCGCATAGTGGTCGCATACCTGGACAGCCTACTGTCCAAATTAAGGACAATTATGCGGCCCAGAATGCAATCGCATTTTGGGTATGCGAACCGCATAGTTGTCGCATTCTTGCCTCATGGTTTTTGCGAAGGAGGTTATGCGACACACTATGCAATCGCATAACATGTATGCGGACCACATAGTGGTCGCATACCTGGGCATATTGTTTTCCAATTTTGGCCCATTTGAGGGCCATTTCTGCAACAGGAATGCGGACCGCATAGCAGGAATGTGATCGCATTCCTGACCGCATTTCTGTGTCGGGGCTCCTATTTTCTTAATTTCAAAACCCGACTCCCAGTTTAATAAAACACCCCTCCCCTTCATTTTTAACATGCATCTGATCAAAATAGAGAGAAGTGAGAGTGGGTTCTAGAGAGAGAAGTCCCCATCTTCCCCAAATTGATTCTCCAAGCGTCACTCAAGCCCGGAAATTATCGAGTTATTGTCATCTTCTTCACTCAAAAAGTTAAGTCTTCACCCCATTTCCCTTTAATTCTCAGATTTTGGTTATTTATAAAACACACATAGGTTGGTTCTTGAAAAGGAAAAGTTGAAACTTTGTCCGGCTATGTTGAGGTGTAAGATTTCATTTTTTGATTTTCTTAGTCGATTTCCATGCTAAGTGAAATTGTGAAAGGTGATTTCTTGTGATTACTCTATAATGTGAAAAGTTGTTAAATGATCGAATATGTTGGTATGAAATAATGGTAACGAAACCAAATGTGTGAATGTATCTAAATGCTAAAGGCTGTGTAACAAGTGATGAAAAGAAGTCATGAATTGATTTAATTGAACTAAATGACCATGGCAATGTTGTACATGACTCATTGTTTGGCAAGGTTTATTGTGGCTTGATTTCATACGGATTGTTGGATGTAATGAATTTATATTCTTGTTGATGAAAATCCTTGTGATTGAATTATTGATTGATAAAGACTATTGTGAACACATGATTGTTTGATTGTTATGAAACTGTACTCCTGATGACATGAAGCCTTGTGAGTGAATTGTGGGCTGTTATTGTTGCTATGAAATGTGATTGTACGGTGGGATCGAGTTGCACGCCGCAACACGAAGTAATAAGGGTGGAGAGGTAATAAGGGTGGAAATGTGAATTGTACGGTGGGATCGAGTTGCACGCCACAACAGAATGTAATAAGGCTGAAATATGATTGTCCGGTGGGATCGGGTTGCACGCCGCAACGAGAAGTAATAAGGGTGGAAATGTTGAGAAGTAATAAGGGCGGAATGTGGTTGTATTGAAATGAGAATCTGTGAAACTCTTGATTGTGGTTGTTTCTGTTTCTGTGCAATACTTGTTGGTTCCATTAACTGTCTCTTATCTGTGTTTTGTTTGATTTTACTTAGAGTAAAGCTTGTTCATACATACTAGTACTATTCCACAGTACTAACGTCCCTTTTGCCGGGGGCGCTACATCTTTTATATGGATGTAGGTGGTTCCATAGCAGCTAGTTCAGCCCGCCGATAGTGGTGCCTCCTCTTCGTCTCTTCGGTAGTTTTAGTGAGCCCCTCTTCTTCTCGGGGCCGTGTGTGGATTATACCATTCTCTTTTTCTTGTGTTGTAAAGGTATAGCCGGGGCCTTGTTGCCGGCAAGTTATGTAAAACTCCTAGANTGTGTTGTATATATATATATATATATATATATATATATATATATATATATATATATATATATATTTTGGGCAGTAGTTGTACTCACTCGTAAATTTGAATCGTAAATCAGAAATGTTGTATGTAACTTGTATGTTTTGGATTATCTATTGTTGAAAGTTAAAAGAGGAAAAATGGAATCATGTTGTAAATTTTACTTTGAATCTAGATTGTCTAACTCACTTGGAATAATGAACGTTATGAACACGGGGCAATATGTTAGGTAGGAAAGGCAATCCAGGTCCGCTTGACTGGGTTCATCTGGTCAGGCGCCGGTCTCGTCCCTCAATTTTTGGGCGTGACAAACTTGGCATCAGAGCCTAAGGATTTAAAAGTGTCCTAGGATGTCTCGGAGCCGTGTCTAGTAGAGCCCTTCTTATCGGTGTGTTGTCGACCACATCTATAATTAGGGTGCTGCATGGACATTTAGGAAAATACCCTTTCATTGTTACTCTGTATCATCCGATGAGGTGAAGGGTGAGAATGTCTCTATCTAACTCATGCATTGTCCTAATTTTCAGTAAATGGCGTCCAAGAAGAGAGCTCGACTCGGCCTAGAGGCCAATGCCACCCCAAGTGTGACCATAAATCCCTTATCTGATGGTGCGGGTAAGAATGATTCCTCGACCTTGAATCTGCCTGACTCCTCCGTGCCCGGCCAGTCTATTCCTATTCCTGCTCCAGCGGAGGGTACTGAAATCCCTCCCGCTGATGTTCCTGATCCTTCGTTAGCCCCAACTTCCGGTCCCAGTATTTTTGATAGGGACCTCAGGGGAGCTATTCAGATGTTGACTCAGTTAGTGGCCTCCCAGGCCCAAAGATCACAGGCTGCCCTTGCAACCTCTAGCGAGCAAGGGGATTCTTTAGGTTCTAGGGTCAACCAGTCTTTGCTATTAGCCCCGCCAGAGTTCACAAGCACCGACCCAGAGGCCTATCCTAAAGATTTTGTAGATAAATGTACAAGACTCTCTAGGTTATGAAGGCTACTGGAACAGAGGGAGTTGAGTTAGCTTCTTATCGTCTAAAGGGAGCAGCATATTCATGGTTTGAGATGTGGGAGAGTTCCCGTGGAGAGGGGATCCCTCCGGCGAGATGGGTCGAGTTTGTATATGCTTTCATGGATCATTTCTTGCCTGCCGAGATTATGGCAGCCCGTGCTGCAGAGTTTTAGGTCCTTAAGTAGGGCAACATGAGTGTGTGGGAGTACCATATGGAGTTCGTGCGCTTGTCCAAGTATGCTACCCAAATGATGCCGACTATGGAGGCCAGAGTTTGTCGGTTTGTTCAGGGCTCCCTTGGTTGTCAATGAGGCTGCTACAGATGTTTTACATTCGGATCTGAAGTACGGGAAGATTGTGGTTTTTTCCCAGGCTACAAAGGCCCGAAAATTGAAGATAATAAAGGAAAGAGAGGGTATTAGTAGGGCCCGGTCAGCGGGCAACCTTGGGAGCTCAGTTGGAGGTGGGAGATCAGCCCTTGGGAGAGGATCATCCGGGTTATCTCAGTCCTATGCTCAGTCTTCAGCCAGTGCGCCGCCATTAGGGCACAACTATCAGCAGGGAGGTCGCTTTGGGCCTGGTTCAGATAACAGGAGGTTCCACCTGTCATGTCATTATGGTGGGAGGTTTCAGTAGCAGCGAAGGGCCCCATGTCCTAAGTGTGGGAGGTCCCATTCTGAGCCATGTTACCTGGATATCCTAGTGTGATATAGATGCGGGGTGAGGGGCCATATTCAGCGAGATTGTCATGCGCCTAGTCAGGGCACAGATAAGGGCACTACTCAGCCGTCCAGGTCTTCGGCCGCTACATCATCAGCACGCCCTCCAGCTCCAGCAGGGCGCAATGCAGCTAGGGGTAGAGCACAGGGTCAAGGGGGACCTAGTCGGTTCTATGCTTTGAGTGGTTTCCAGAGTGCGGAGGCTTCTCCAGATGTTGTCACAGGTATTCTGATTGTCCAATCGCATGATGTTTATACTCTTGTTGATCCCGGGTCTTCCTTGTCATATGTTACTCCATTTATTGCTTCAAGTTTTGGGATAGAACCCGAACAACTTCATGAGCCGTTGTCAGTGTCGACTCCGGTTGGTGATTCTCTTACGGCCGCACGAGTCTATAGGAATTTTTGTGTCACGGTGTGTGGTCGAGATACCACGACCGATCTTATTGAGTTAGAGATGTTAGATTTTTATGTGATCATGGGAATGGATTGGCTTTACTCGTGCTTTGCTAAACTCGACTGCCAAACAAAAATTATGAGGCTCGAGTTTCCTAATGAGCCAGTTATTGAATGGAAGAGGATTGATGTTGTGC
>ML258445.1:2375-24873 GCA_005239495.1 Nicotiana undulata | reverse complement strand
ACTCGATCGAATATAGTATCGAGTGCCAGTCGTGCCTCCCCTAGTTTGGGGCGTGACATATAGTCTCCAGACCATCCCGGTGGTTGAGAGAAGAAGAAGGTTGGGTGGAGAAACCTACCACCACATTGAGCGGGTCAATGCAATAGACAACGACAAATGGTGGGACAGTAAGATTGAAAGCATACTGAACTGGAGTGGGTACGAGCCTAGAAGAGGACTCGGCAAGAACCTTCAAGGGATCTCCAAGCCAATATAGCTCAAGCGCCATGGCACCACTTTTAGCCTGGGATACAAATACACATGGCAAGAGTACAAGAACTAGTCTCCACCATGGCGCGGTCTTTATTACCCATTGGAAAAACCGATACCACATCTAGAGCAGACGTTCCAGTAGACCAATATCATATGGGGGTAAGAAGAAGAAGAAGCACTGGCAGCCTTGAAGAATCTATTCGTTGAAGATGATGATATGGACTGTTGCGTCATTGTTGAGGAGGAGGAGGAGGAAGGACCTTCCATCCAAGCCGTGAGCAAACAGTCATTCCTTAAGAATTGGACTGTTAGAACATCCAGGGCCCGACGAGTCCCGGGGTAGCAAGGCTGAACAAGCGTTATCTATTTTTATTTTTTTATTTGCTAATTATTTCCTTTTCGCATTTCCATTTTTGCAATCAGATATTCAATATTCCAAAATATTTGTTTAAATTATCAAAAGCGTTTTTATGTTTTAATGAATCAATATTTATTATTACCGTTTTTATCAATCCTTTCAATACAACATTACTATTTCCCATCATGATGAACCAATGACTGTGACATGCAACGAGACAACGCAACAAAAGGACAGTGATTCAGAAGAAGAGGATGATATCATACCTGATTAAATTGTTAGAGAAGTTGAGGATTTCGAGAATATACCTAAGTCAAATCTGGAAAAAACTGAGATTGTCAGCCTTGGAGATTCAAAGAATGTCAAAGAAACTCGCATCAGCATCCACTTATCACCATCGGAGAAGGATGAATACACATAATTTTTGAAAGAATATGAAGAAATATTTGCATGGTCGTACGATGGCATGACTGGTCTAAGTACATCCATCGTGGCTCACAAGCTGCCAACCAATCCAATGTGCCCGCCGGTAAAACAGAAGCTCAGAAAGTTCAAGCCTGATATGAGTTTTAAAATCAAAGAGGAAGTTACCAAGCAAATCAACGCCAAGGTTCTCTGGGTGGTTGAATATCCAACATGGTTAGCCAACATCGTGCTAGTGCCTAAGAAAGATGGAAAGGTCAGGGTTTGTGTCGACTACCGGGATCTCAATCGGGTCTGTCCGAAGGATGATTTCCCTCTTCCAAACATACACATCCTGATTGACAATTGTGCCAAGAATGAACTTCAGTCGTTCGTGGATTTCTTTGTTGGTTACCACCAGATTTGGATGGACGAGGAAGACGCTGAGAAAACGGCTTTCATTACACCGTGGGGAGTCTACTATTATAAGATGATGCCATTCGGCCTAAAGAATGCTGGGGCCACCTACATGAGAGCTATGACCACCATCTTCCATGACATACATAAAGAGATCGAGGTATATGTAGACGAAGTCATTATCAAGTCCAAGAAAGCCACCGACCACATAGCATATTTGAGGAAGTTTTTCAACAGGTTGCGAAAATACAACCTGAAACTAAACCCCGCGAAATGTGCATTCGGGTTCCTGCTGGAAAGTTGCTTGGGTTCATCGTCAGCCGTCGAGGAATAGTATTGGATCCATCAAAGGTCAAGCCATCCAAGAGTTACCACCGCCAAAGAACAAGAAAGATGTGCTTAGTTTCCTAGAGCGCCTGAACTACATCAGCCGGTTCATAGCCCAGTCCACAGACGTATGTGAACAAATCTTCAAGATGCTGAGGAAGGATGCTGCAACCAAATGGACCGAGGATTGTCAAAAGGCATTCGACAGAATCAAGGAGTACTTGTCAACACCACCAGTTTTTGTACCGCCAGAGCCAAGTAGACCCTTGCTACTCTACCTCGTAGTACTAGATGGATCTTTCGACTGCGTTGTAGGGCAGCACGGCGAGACAGGGAGAAAAGAGCAGTCTATATATTATATGAGTAAGAAATTAACTCCATACGAGGCACGATATTCTCTATTGGAATGTACTTGTTGTGCTCTAACTTGGGTAGCGCAGAAGCTGAGGCACTACTTCTGTGCCTATACAACATATCTCGTACCAAGGATGGACCCCTTGAAATATATCTTTCAGAAACCCATGCCCAGTGGCAAGCTGGCAAAGTGGAAAATCTTGCTGAGTGAGTTCAACATTGTCTATGTGACTCAGAAAGTAGTTAAGGGACACGCATTGGCAGACCATCTTGCTGAGAACCCGGTGGATGGAGGATACGAACCCTTGAAAATGTACTTTCCGATGAAGAAGTTTCATTCATAGGAGAAGACATTGCTGAATCCTATGATGGCTGGAGGATGTTCTTTGACGGAGCGACAAATTTCAAAAGAGTCTGCATTGGAGTTGTCCTGGTATCGGAGACTGGTCAACATTACCCAGTATCTGCTAAACTCAGATTCCCCTGCACCAACAATATGGTAGAGTATGAAGCCTACATCTTGGGGCTCAACAAGGCCATTGATATGAACATTCAGGAGCTGCTGGTAATTGGTGACTCAGACCTGCTAATACACCAAGTACAAGGAGAATGGGCTACCAAGAATTCCAAGATACTGTTGTACCTGTACCATGTGCAAGAATTGAAAAAGAGGTTCACAAAGATAGAATTTCGGCACGTTCCCAGAATTCAGAACGAGTTTGCCGATGCATTGGCCACTCTATCATCCATGATACAGAATCCAGATAAGAACTTCATCGACCCTATTCCAGTAAAGATCCATAGCCAGCCAGCATATTGTGCCCATGTTGAAGAAGAGGCAGACAGAAAACCATGGTTCCACGATATCAAGGAGTATTTTTCAAAGGGAGAGTACCCAGAGCTTGCAAATCATACTCAGAAATGCACGCTTCGGAGATTGTCAAACAATTGCTTTCATAGCGGAGGAACCCTGTATAGGAGAACTTTCGATTTGGGATTACTGAGATGTGTCGACCCCAAGGAAGCCTCTAAGCTACTTGAGGAGATACATGTTGGGACCTACGATGCACATATGAATGGTTTTGTCTTAGCAAAGAAGATACTCAGAGCTGGTTATTTTTGGATGACCATGGAGACGGACTACATCCAGTATGTCCGAAAATGCCCACGATGTCAAGTACATGCAGATATGATAAAGGTACCCCTAAACAAGCTCAATGCAACAAGCACACCTTGGTCGTTCGTCGCTTGGGGAATGGACGTCATTGGACCGATCGAGCCTACCGCCTATAATGGACACATGTTCATCTTAGTAGAAATTGATTATTTCACCAAATGGGTTGAAGAAGTTATTCATGCCGAAGTGGAGATTCATTCCTTAAGAGTCATACCAGAAGCTGAGCTCAATGACACGAAATGGACAAAGAGCTGTTATGAGCAATTAGCCCTCATAGATGGGAAAAGGATGAATGCAATATGTCATGGTCAACTTTATCAAAATAGAATGTCCAGAGCTTTTAATAAAAGAGTCAAACCAAGACAGTTCACACCGGGGCAGCTGGTGTTGAAGAAGATCTTTCCACATCAAGATGAATCCAAAGGGAAATTCTCCCCCAACTGGCAAGGTCCGTATATGGTTCACCGAGTATTGACAGGAGGAGCACTTATACTTGCAGAAATGGACGGAGAAGTCTGGTCAAAACCAATTAACTCAGATGCAGTCAAACGGTACTTTGAGTAATTATTTATGCTTTCCCAAGTGATGTAAATTGAACTACGCCTGACCTAATTCCCGTTTAAAAGGGGATACGTAGGCAGCCCTATGGGTTCGGTCATAATTCAATAAAAATCTCATTTTCCCCCCGCAATTGGAAACAAGGGGAGAATTTTGAGGAGGACCCTCAAAATTCCAAAGCAAGTACCGATAGTAGCATGCACAACGGTCAGAGATGTCAACCCATATAACTGGGGCAGAATTTTGAGGAGGACCCTCAAAATTCCGTAGCACGAGAAGTTGCAATGTCTTGAACCGTGTCACGGTCGTCGGTTCATCTAAATTTATTAATATATATTTTTATAATATGTCTTTCGAAAGCGTGCATGCTTGTTTTCATAAATAGCTTTGTTTAGCAAACGCTACCCCGATGATATAAACAGGATCATCAAGACCGAGCAGAATGATTTAAGCAAAACCAGCAAGGGTACGACCAACCTTCCCCATCTACAGAACTCACGATCTTTCTTTGGATTCAGGAACAAAGAACGAACATGTTTGAAGTCACAATTCTCGAAACCATCGCACTTGCCGACATTTGCTATCAGCACAAAGGATAACATGCTCCGCAATATTAATTCTCACAACAATCGCAATACCGCAATCTTCCACTAGCTAAGAAATCTTACTATCATCTGCCATTTATTCTATTGCATAAGGCTAATCTCTGCCTTCCACATCCTGCATAAGGCTATTCTCTGCCTTCCTTTGCATGAGTTTAAGCTCTACCTCCATTTGCATAAGGCTAATCTCTGCTTTCCACATCTTGCATGAGGCTAAGCTCTGCCTCCATTTGCATAGGGCTAACTCTGCCTCCATATGAATAAGGCTATTCTCTGCCTTCCTTTGCATGAGGTTAAGCTCTACCTCCATTTTCACAAGGCTAATATTTTCCTTCCACATCTTGCATGAGGTTAAGCTCTACCTCCATTTGCATAAGGCTAATCTTTGCCTTCCACATCTTTCACGAGGCTAAGCTCTGCCTCTATTTGCATAAGGCTAATCTCTGCCTTCCACAGCTTTCATGAGGCTAAGCTCTGCCTCCATCTGCATAAGGCTATTCTCTGCCTTCCTTTGCATGAGGCTAAGCTCTGCCTCCATCTGCATAAGGCTATTCTCTGCCTTCCTTTGCATAAGGCTAATCTCTACCTCCATTTTCATAAGGCTAATCTCTACCTTCATTCTGCATCAGGCTAATCTCTGCCTTCCACAACTTGCATGAGGCTAAGCTCTGCCTCCATTTGCATAAGGCTATTCTCTGCCTTCCTTTGCATGAGGTTAAGCTCTACCTCCATTTGCATAAGGCTAATCTCTAGCTCCATTCTGCATAAGGCTATTCTCTGCCTTCCTTTGCATGAGGTTAAGCTCTACCTCCATTTGCATAAGGCTAATCTCTAGCTCCATTCTGCATAAGGCTATTCTCTGCTTTCCACATCTTGCATGAGGCTAAGCTCTGCCTCCATCTGCATAAGGCTGATCTCTGCCTTCCTTTGCACGAGACTAAGCTCTGTCTCCATACTTGCATGATGCTAAGCTCTGCCTCCGATTTGCACTTTTTTCACCGAGACTAAGCGCTGTCTCTCAAGCATTATTTACTTCGCTTCTCTTTCGGGCTAAGCTCTGCCCTTTAATTCGCGAGACTAAGCTTTGTCTTGTGGACATCATATTATTGCATTTCATGGGCTGAAAAAATCGCCAACTGTTCCAAAGGCGTCATAGTCTAACGGCATCATCCTCATAGCTGGAAGACACCATGTCATGGCCTGAGGATCTCTCAAATTTGCATATCATTATTCAAAGGCATCATAGTTCGGAGGCACCATCCTCATGGCCTGAGAACACCATTTCATGGCCTGCGAATCTTTCATCAAACAATTCATGGCCCAGGACATCATGGTCTAAGGACGTCATACCTAACCGTCCGAAGACAACATTCATAGTCCAACGGGAACCTGCATCATGTTTAAATTTACGCACAATATATGCTTGTATTACTCTTGTTTGTAGGCGACCCGGCGAGCAACGACTATCCCAACAGGAGAGATCCCGCTCCAGTTCTCCCAGCCATATCCAAACTCGATACCCCGCAAACCGTCATACACTCACCCCTAGATGTTGTGTCCGTTCTTGTGATTATTTCACCAGCACGGCTCGCCGATGAATCCGGAACTACATACGGCATGATTCCTGTAAAACTAGGGATATGTAGGCAGCTCAAATACCAGGGCGTGACCCTAAATCTTTCTAACCGTTTCGCTCGGTCAAATTGGCCATCATATCTTTATCCGACAACACTTTCATCCTTTCCAGGTAAAGAGGGCAGCTGTTGATACCCAATTTTTCCCAAAATATTTTAGAATTGCATACATACCTTCAAAATCATGCATTAATAGCAATCGGTATTTTTCCATAATTTTCCTATATTTTTCATTAATTTACCCAGCATTTTATTTCCAATAAATAATTACAAAAGTGCATCACAAACGATTCAAAAGCATTTCTTGATTTAATTTATTATTTATGGTCCTATTTAAACCTAATTATTTCATAATTAGCCAAATTGTTACCTTTTGGCTATAATTGTAATAACTTTGCAATTATAGCCCAATCACATGCTTTTATATCATTTTTTACCCAAAACTTAGTCATTTGTATTTTTAATGTACTAAATAACCATTTTAAATTATTTTCTATGCATGAAATCCATTTTTTATGATTATTAGCTATTTTTATAAATTATTTTAATTAATTGAATTGGGTATTTAACAAATAGCCATTTTCACTTTTAATTCTAGCCTAAATTAAGCCAAACCCACCTGATTAAATTAGCCCAATACCCAAGCGCAAACCCTTTATTTACCCGACCCAGTTCCTGTCTTAATCTTGGTCGTTGATNTTTCTCTCTTCACTCTCCGCCGTTACACCCTCATCTCCTCTCATCCCTCTCAAGCTCTCTCTACTAAACCCTAACCTTCTCACCGACACCTGCTCGCCGGTAACAATGGTGGTTCCACCACCACCCCTAGCCTTCATGGCTCCTTCACATGCCGGATTATTGCTACCCTAAGGTCCTCAAGAGAACCAGAGGCAGTTCAACTCACACCCATGGCCTTTTCATGCCGTTCTCCGATCACCCTTGGGATCTTTCTATTTTCCGGCTAAAACTATGGGTTCTAAGCCCGGTTCTCTCTATCTCTGGGTTATCTATCTATGAAAACCTAATTTTAGCTCTTGACTTCTTAGATCTTTAACAGATCTAAGAGCCTTCTGAATTATTTTACTGTTTTCCTTAAAGATCTTTCTGATTTTTCAAAAACGCCTCTTCTTCTTCAAAATTAGGGTTTCTTAAACCTTTTACGAAATGACTTTTCCTTCTGAGTTTCCATATTATTATATGGTTTTTTACTATGTTTAAACGTTTTTTTTTTTTTGCCTTTTATCTGATTTAGTATGTTAAAACCCTAAGTCCTTTGGCTTTAATCTTGGTTTCCGAGAACTGTCCTTGCTTATGTGTTCATTTAATTTGTTCGCATGTCTGTTATTCATGAACGTTCTGAATTTTCTATGATTTTACCCTATTATGTTCATTAGGGCTTCTGATCTTTGCTTCTTTCGCTCATATTATGTTTGTTCTGTTAGTTCCTCTAATCATTACTATTTTTTTAGTTGAATCCCTGATTCTATGTGATTTTTAATACTGTGCTATTAGGGTTTCTGATTATTTTGACTCTTCTTGCCTATTGTGTGTTTATTCCGTTTGTTCATAGAGATTTATGGTAATTTCCCCTAAATCAGTACTATCTTCATTTTTTGAATCCTTGATTCCCTGTGATTGGTATCTTTCACTAATCTCTTGCGGTGATTTCCTTATTGATTTCCGAACTTTAGTTTATTTCTTGCCTTACTCTATGTTCGACTATACTGTCTATTGACTCAAAAGGTTATCTTATGTAAATTTCATTATGACTTTGTTCCGAGGCCTCGAAAGCCTCTGTTAATCTCACCTCGATGTACGTGCACATCCGGGGCGCATAGCCGGGAAGCCTTTATGTGGAAACTTGATAAAGAGTTGAATTTATGATAATTAATTGAATAAAATTGACTTTGGTCAACATTGTTGGTAAACGGACCCGTACCCGTGATCTGGCGGTCCCGGAAGGTCCGTAGGAAAATATGGGACTTGGGCGTATGTCCGAAATCGAATTCGAGAACCCAAGTCCGAGAAATGAATTTTTAAAGAAAATTGTTTTCTGAAAATAATAAAGGCTTATGAAAATGAACCTCGATGTGAAACCTGTGCTGTCGGGCCCGTATTATGGTTCCGGAGTCCGGAACAGGTTCAATATGTGTTATTTAAGTTATCTGTGAAATTTGGTAAGAAACAGACTTGATCTGACGGGTTTCGGATCAAAATGGGAAATTGAGAGTGAATGAAGTTTTGAGGATTTTCTTAGAAATTGAAATTTGGTTTGGAACGTGATTTTATGTTACCGAGGTCCGAATGAAATTCTGAGACCAGGAATAGTTCTGTTATGTCATTCATGACTTGTCTGCAAAATTTGGGGTCATTCCGAGTAGTATAGGTCGGTCCGGCGCGTTGTTATAGAATTCAAGGACTTAGAAATCCTTAAGTTTGATCCTAGGGGTTTTGAGGGATGATTTTTAGATTTAGCGTTGTTTTGGGTGTTCCGAAGGCTCGAGCGAGTCCGTATTATTAGTTAGGACTTGTTGGTATATTTGGACAGGGGCTCGAGTAGGCCCAGGTGCCTCCCGAACACCACACGAGGCCAAAAAACCAGTTGAAGATGCAGCTGGTGCACCTGATCTGGTGTGACAGTAGGTGCGTTGCCCAGCCGCAGGTGCGGGACCGCTCCTGTGGTCCCAGCTTCGCAGGTGCGAAGGTTCCGCAGGTGCGGTTCCTTTTTCCGCAGTGCGACCCCAGCCCCTCTTGCCCAATTCCGCAGGTGCGAGCCCCATCTTGCAGGTGCGAGACTGCAGGTGTGGTCGTCAAGCCGCAGGTGCGGAACCCCTGTAGGCCAGGCAGTGAAATTTCATTTAAACACGGGATTTGAGTCATTTCTTCCATTTCCATCTTCTTCCTTGTGTTATTTGGGAGCTTCCAAGAGGTCCTTCAACCTAGTACTTGAGGTAAGTAAATTCCCTATCTAACACTAGTTTCAAACATCAATTCCTAGCTAAATTCCCTACTAAATTATCAAAAATCATGGAATTAGGTAGTAATTTTAGGGCTCTTGAGGATTTCGTGATTTTCTGTTTAGGCCATGAATTCAAGAAGAAATCGCACATTAACGATCCTTAGGCTATGGGTGAGTGATCCCTTCGTGAATTTTCGGAATTTGAACATGCGGAACCGGTGTTGGAATTTGGGGATTTTTCAAGAATAGCGATTTTATTGAATAACTAAGATAATTCCCACATTGTGCATGCATTGATTTAATTGTACACCTTTTGGCTAGTTGCGAGTCCTCGAGGGTAGAGTTCGGAGTTTCGGGTGCAATTGTGGTCCGAGGGGTAGATTCGATACGAGGTGAGTCTCCTTTCTAACCTTGTAAGAGGGAATTGTCCCCATAGGTGATGTATATGCTATGTGTCAATTGTTTGGGGGCTACGTACGCACCAAGTGACGAGAGTCCGTACGTAGCGGCTATCATTGTTATGTCCGGGTAGTTAGGCTCACATCATGCATTATATGCTTCCTCGTAATGCCTTATAGGATTCCTTGCAATGCATTATATGATTCATTGTGACGCCATATGTACTATGAGATTATGTTTTGTTTAGTATTGTTCCTGTGAGGCTTTATGGAAAATTGTTGAATAGAAAGGAATTTGTTATGGAAAGTAAGTATTTGTGATATATATGGGATCGGGCAGTAAGCCACGACAGAGTTGAAAGGAAATTGAAATGTATATGGGATCGGGTCGTACGCCACGGCAGAGTTGAAAGGAAATTGAAATGTATATGGGGTCGGGCCGTACGCCACGGCGGAGTTGAAAAGCAATTGAAATATATATGGGATCGGGTCGTACGCCNGCGAGCGATGTGTGATTTCCCCCACTCTCATGGGAGCGGGCCGTACGCCACGGCGGATTGAAAGGTGCACTTTTGGGACGGACCGGTCAATCCCCGGCAGTGCACAAAGATGATATAATTAAGAATGCACTCTTGGTACGGGCCGTTCGATCCTCGGCAGTGCATGGACGAAGTTGTACTATGTTATGATATGGTTACATTGAAAGACGCACTTTTGGGACGGGCCGATCGATCATCGAGAGTGCGTAGATATGATTATGGTAAGCATGCACTTTTGGGACGGGCCGGTCGATCCCCGGCAGTGCATAGCTATTTTTCCTTATGACTCCGGCCGGTTGTCTTATTCCTGTGTGCGCATGATTATTTGGCATTGTTTCATGGATGTTGACTTGTGTGAAATATTTTGGGGAAAAGAAAGTGGCCATTGTTATTGTTCCTGTATTTTTCTTGGATTTTCTGTGTTTTGTACATAATTGCTACTCACTGTCTTGCATGCCTACTGCTTTTATTTTATCATTGTTATATCATACTATTGGACCTTTGTGAGTGTCAAGTCGACCTCTCGTCACTACTTCTTCGAGATTAGACGGGATACTCACTAGGTACATATTTATTTAATATGTACTCATGCTGCACTTCTGTACTTAACTGTACAGGTTCAGAGGCTGGTGCACCTGGTTATCAGACCGAATCTAGATAGTGACCGTAGCGGACTTGACTTCACGGTGAGCTGCTTCCTCTGGCGATCCCCAGCAGCACCATGGAGTTTCATTTACTTTTGTTTCCCGTTTATTCATGCAGACAACGGGATTGTATATATTATTACCCTTTGTATATTCTGTTAGTATAGTATGCCCATGACACCCGTGACACTAGTCCTGGCACACACGTAGTGGTGGTTTTTGGGATTTTTGGGTTGTACATATATGTGCTTGTATGTTTAGCTCGTGTTTCTTTATTGTATCTACCGCCGAGTTATTACCTTTTGATATCATGACTTAACTTGTTAAAAAAATCAATAAATGGGTGAATAATTGAATCAAGTTAAAAGAAGCACTTAGTGGAATTTACGTTGGCTTGCCTAACCTTGTCGTTAGGCGCCATCACGACCTAGATTAGGATTCCGGGTCGTGACATTATCTATGACCGTTTGAAGCTAACTCCTTAATTAAAAGGGGTACCTATACTGATTTTATACTAATTGATACTTAGTTCCATAATTACTACGTGACTTTGATTTTTACCTTATTTTCTACCTAGTTTCTGGCTGTATATACATTCTCTCTCATTAACACAAGACACACGAACACATTGGTTCAAAACTATCTCTCACACTCAAAGCTTTCTGCTTTCTCTCTTTGTTACTTGCTACTGTTCTAAATTAGCCGCCTGCAAGCCAAGGCTAATTATCCTGTTTCTATCTATGATTTTGCTGTGAAACATGTAGTTAACATGTTTACATTCCTGTCCATCCGACATGTTATGTTATGTACTACTCCCCTTAAGGTCAGCATGAATAGGTTACCCCCCTCCCTTTAGATATGTCTAAATGTGACCTTGCTCTATCTGGTTTCTGGTATTGCAAAACTATTTGTACCCTAAAATTGTTGATTCTGTGTTGATTTCAAACTATGTTGATACCATGTTGTCCCTAATCCCCATTACCCCTGTGTGAAGGTTGTTCTTTGAATGTTGCTGAACCTGTGTTTGTTGATTGTTAACTGCCTTTGTCAAAAAAGTGTTTTACTGAACAACTCTATCTTATTTACTAAAATATTTTCAATTAAGTCTCTTTCAACACTGTTTTCCTACTAAAACCTTTTCAAAACTATGTCAAGCACTCTCACTCCACGCTTAGGTCCTTAAGTTCTGCCCCTCCAATGTGTGACTGCTTAGGGATCCCTATGAGATCCCTCTTAACTCTGATGCATTGGAGCTAGCACTTTCACACTGCACTTACTCAATTATGGTTGTTAAATCTGGGTGTGAGCGCTACCCGGGATCCTTTGAGGTCCTTAAGGAACTCTGACACACCCGGATATGAGGAAGGCTATGAAACAATTTGGGCATTTGAGGTTCTGGAGATCTGGGCCTGTTTTCAGGCTTCCTATAATGTAACTTCTTATTTTTCTTTATCTACTTATGTAATTCATTCAATATTGGTTTGTAATAATTATTGTAAACGAATATTGGGGATGGCTAGTGAAACAGGGAGGGTAGCTATCTATGTTATCAGTATCAACGGGTAGAAACCATGCCTTAGGTTTACATTTCCTATACGTTCATTAGAATCCATGTTTAGGATCAATACATTCTGAGTATATCATGCATTAGGCACCATGTTCTTAGGTTTCATGTATACTGTTTCAGCATCTCATTTGACATTATTTTTTATCACTTAGAAGTCCTGTTTCTAGGCTAAATAACAACATTAACAAAGAGTTGTTCTCATGTGCATTCATGCCTTTACAAATCCTGCCCCTTGCATTAGACACCATGTACTTAGGTACTGCTTCAGCATCACATTGACATTGTCGCATGTTTTACGCTTATCATTTAGAAATTATGTTCTTAGGATAATTAATGTAAACTACACAAATCTTGCTAAACAACTCAGCAATTCTATATGCATTTGGAGATCATGCTTTTAGGAATCATATCTTAATCATTATGCATCTCTATGTACGTATTAGATACCATGCTCTCAGGTCTCGTTTAAAACGCCTAGTTAAATTATTGATGCATGGAAAAAACACAAGACAACCTCATATTTAACCACCTTGTTTTAAATAAACTGGAAATAATCCCCGCATATTTTGTAACACTTAGAACAACATGCTTTAAGGTATAACAACTTCTAAACCATTTTAACTCTGATGATTATTATGCATTACTCCCATGCCTAGGCAAGCCTTAGGTAATCAACCCTTTAAAAACTGGAGAAACTGTCTCTTTGTGTTTACTGCTTAATGGTTAACATGCTTAAAATCAGTAGGCAAACTGATTAGGGCCCATGCTTCTGAGTTTATAAAAGCTGCATATTTTATGTGTTTTGATATTCACTTAGACATCATGCCTTAGAGTCCTGTCTAATAAAAATATCTCTTGTTTGTGTTTTAGACGTGTTGTGTATGTGCATTATCTGTGGAGGTAAAACTGAGCCTCTTAATTTCTTCTTTCCTGCCTTTATCTGCTAAAGTCCTATTTGTTCTTTCTTGTCGCCTAGTATTTTCTCCCTTTTAACCTTAGGGGTCTGTCTAGAACTGCCCATAGGTAGAGGTCCTAATTTCTGCCAGGACCATTAAGAAGGGACTGGTAACAGCACGCATAGAGATCGCTAAATAACACTCGCTTAAATAATCGCTAAGGGGTGGGAAAGGGTAGATATGGATATGATGACATGTGCATTAATGCCACATGTAGCCCCTCTCCTGGTAGTGATTACTGGGTATTGTACCGATGTGATCCTATAGGACAAACAACTTAGGACTCCCCATTCCTTATATATGCATAGGCTGTAAATCCTTTTACATGTGTTTATACTTCAAACCTTCTGAACTCCAGCACATATGTGTGCTTAGACTGCCAATCTTTTCAAAACCTTTTATCTTTTCTACCTATATGTTTTCATTGCTTACGTGCTACTTGTTATAAAATTCAAAAAGCTTGTTTGGCCGGGAACCACAGTTGTGGACTTTGAGGGGTGCCTAAAACCTTCCCCTTAAAGTAATTTCAAGCCCTTACCCAATCTCTGGTTATTCAAATATGTGTTGTAAATAATCCTTAGTAGGTTCCCTAGCGCACCTTAAGTCATTAGGTGGCGACTCTTCAATTCCTTCATATACCCCATTTCCCAAAAGGAAGCGATTGTCCCTATAATGTCAAAACCCTGACCGATCCGCAAGGAGAGGGGAAAAAGGGGGCGCGACAGGAGGTAGGGGAGGGTTTGGGATGTTGTCATGAGGCGGACGACCTCTTCTTTGTACTTGAGGTTCAAGATGAACCTCATCCACTTGTTCGTCATCTACCTCCTCGACCAGTGGTATATTTTCGAGGGCCTTGTTGTTAAGATCCATTTGGTACCTAAAATCAATTCACACACAAAATTAGAAAAATGGAAGGAAAGAAAAAAAAAATGCACAAATACTTAGATATATAGCTATGACCGTCTAACTCCCCATAAATGGCGCCAAAAATTGATCAAGTCCAAGCCTACACTACTATCGAGTAGCGTGGGAGGTCGATGCAGTTTTAACCTAACTAGGTCGGGATCGAATCCGCATGGAGTTAATTGTTTGGAATTAGGTTTATATCTAAGCTAGATACGAGTTTTGAGTCTAATTACATTTCCACAAGTTTGGGTTTGATTCTACTTCTAACTTTACTCTATTGTATGCAATAATTGAAACTAAGGACAATATATTTGTTGTTGTTTTTCAAGTGTTTAAAAGGGACTAGGGTAGTGACTTCTACCTAGGTTGATATCTAACGGGTAGCAAAATCTAGGGCAAGCTTGATCAGTTGGGATTGTAATATATCTATCACACCCGGGTACTCACTCTATACCTCTCGGTAGATTGAGTAATTTTGCCCAATTTGGATTTCTTAAGTCCAAATGGGTATTCATGCAAATCAAGTGATATTAGCTCAAGTCGGGTATTATTATCTCTAGGTTTAACCCTTTAATTGGGGTTATCAATTTCTTGAGCTCACCCCAATTCCTTGTTAGCCTAGTTTTCCTAGACTTAGTCCCTCTTTCTCAAGTAGAGACTACGTCGTAAAGGCTTGAATCAATGTTTGCAACCATTAATTTTATAGTTCTAGAAAGAACTGGGCTAAATATGACTAACCCATTCACATTCAAGCCCTAAAATAAAACACCCATAAAATACCCACACTAGGGTTGGGTCACAACACTAGCTATGGGTTTAGCTACTCATGGACATAACACAAACTAAAGATTAAATGAAGATAAAATCCATAATATTAATTTATTGAATGAAAATCTAATATTAAGAAGTGAATCTAGTATAAAATTTCCCAAACAGAATATTCAGCCGTCCTAGGTGCTCTTACAATACCTAACATCAGCTAAAAATGACAAAAAATTCTATTTATACTAAGCTAAAAATATCTGACAAAAATGCTCCTGCGGAGGTTGTGCGACATCATAATTCTCAGTGCGGCCGCACTCTTGCTTTTGCGGGCGCATAATTCTGATGCGGTCTGCGTCCTTCTCTTTTGGATCCGAGTTGAGCTGAGCTTTCGCAGACCGCATAATTCCTAGTGCGGCCGCGCTCCAGATTATGCGGCCGCATAAAAGTGATGTGGTCCGCACTTGCTTGAGTTTGGCTTGAAATCAACTCTCTGATTCTTCATCTTGAGGATCGCATAATTTTGATCACGGCCGCAAAAGAGACTTCCGCGACCGCACAATTCTGGTGCGGTCCGCACTTCTCTCTTTTGTTCAAGTTGTAAGCTCTCTGAATCTCAGTCATCGCGGTCCGCGTAATTTCACTAGCGGCCACACAGGGACTTTCGCGTCCGCACATTTCTGGTGCGTTCCGCACTCATCATTTAGCCCAATATCATACACTCTGAATCCCCCTCTTGCGGACCGCATAATTATGATCACGACCGCATCATGACTTTCGCGACCGCACAATATTTTTGCGGTCCACACTTTAGACCTCTTTGCCCAACCTTGGTTTTTGTTCAACGTTTGACTCCTTTGTGAGTTGATTTTGATTCCTTTGGCTCATTTTGAACAATTCTTGCAAGCAAGTATATTTTATTAGTTTCCGAGAATACCTTCAAGCATTTTTTGCCTAAAACACAAGTAAAAGAGAGTAAATAATAAATTAAAATCCCTACTTATCAATGCGCATTTTATGTGACTCGATCATAACTTTAAATAATAATAAAAAAATAAACATGTTATAAATCGCGTGTGCGTTTCACGTGGCGCGATTCACAATGTGTACTAAAATAAACGAGTGTGTGACATCGCGACTTGTTCAAACAAATTTCTTAAATACTAAAAATGGTTCAAAAAGTAAAAATGCACGATAGGTTTCAAATATGTTTTAATCGGACAATTAGGCCAATTATTACAGTTGAGCAATCGTGCTAAAACCACGGAACCGGGAATGCCTAACACCTTCTCCCGGGTTAACAGAATTCCTTATCCGGTCTTCTGATTTTCGCAGGCTTTAAATGGAGTCAAACTTTATCGATTTGGGATTTAAAATAAACCGGTGACTTGGGACACCCTAATAATTATCCCAAGTGTCGGCTCTGAAATTAAAGAAATAATCCCATTTTGATTATGTCACTTTTTGATACCTAATTTTATCCAAAATATTTTAAAACTGCATATATACTTCCAAAATCATGCATCAATAGCAATTGGTATTTTTCCATAATTTTCCTATATTTTTATTAATTTATCCAGTATTTTATTTCCAATAAATAATTACAAAATTGCATCACAAATAATTTCAAAAGTATTTCTTGATTTGATTTATTATTTATGGTCCTATTAAGACCAAATTATTTTATAATTAGCCAAATTGGCATCTTTTGGCGATAATTGCAATTACTTGGCAATTATAGCCCAAACATATAATTTTGTACTATTTCTTACTAGAAATTAGTCATTTGTATTTTTTAATACTAAATAATCATTTAAAACTATTTTCTATGCATGAAATTCATTTTTTATAATTATTAGCTATTTTGTGAATTATTTTAATTAATTTGAATTGGGTATTTAACAAATAGCCTAATTTCATTTTAATTGTGGGCTAACTTAAACCATACCCAAACCTAATTAAATCAGCCAAGTACCCCAAGGCCCAATCCATTAATCCACCCGACCCAATTTTTATTTAATCTGGACTGTTGATCAATTTTGATCAACGGACCATATCCGTCCTTGCCTTAATTAACCTAAAGACCTACTCCCCCTTCTCTCATTCTCTCATCACTCTCCGCCGTCAAACCCTCTCGTCTCTCTCAAACTCTCTTTGCTAAACCATGGCTCCTCTCACCGGTTGTTTGCTCGCCAGTATTAATGGTGGTTCTCTACCACCCCTAGCCTCTATGGCTCCCCCCCCCCCCTGCCCGGATTCTTGCCATCTCTGAGGTCCTCAAGGGACCAGTGGTTGTTCTCTTCTCCCCTGGGCATGTGATCATGGTTCTCAGGCCACCTTGGCCCGTCTGAGTAAGATCTTTCTATTTTTCCGGCTAGATCCATGGCTTCTAAGCCGGAATCTCTCTATCTCTGGGTTACCTCTCTCAAAAACCTCACTTATCTCTTGACTCTTTAAGATCTGTAACAGATTTGAGTATATTTTGAGTTATTTTTACTATTTTCCCTAAGAATCTTTCCGATTTTTCAAAACGTCTCTTCATCTTCATAACTTAGGTTTCTTAACCCCATTTCAAAACGACCTTTTCTCTGGTTTTAAGTGTAATTCTATGATTTTTACTATGTTTAAACGCTTTATTTAGGTTTTCCTTTAACTCGATTGATCGTGTTAAAAACCCTAATTCTTTTGGTCTTAATCCTGGGTTCTGAGAACTGTCTTTATTTATTTGTTCGTTTAATCTATTAGTATGTCTGTTATTCATGAATATGTTCTGAATAATTGTGATTTCTACCCTGTTATGCTCATTAGGTTTTCTGAGTTTGCTTCTCCTGCCTATATTATGTTTATTTCGTTATTGACAGAAAATTGTGGCCATTTCCTCTAATCAGTATTATGTTCTAGTTGAATCCCTGATTTTATGAGATTTTTACCCTACTGTGCTTATTAGGGTTTCTGATTTTTGCTTCTCCCTGCCTGTATTATGTTTATTCTGTTCATTCACAGAGATTTGTGGTAATTTCCTTTAATTAATACTGTCTTCTATTCGAATCCCTGATTTCCTATGATTGATGCCCTTTACTGATCTCCTATGGTAATATTCTCTACTGATTTCTGACTTCTAAACTATTTTTCTTGCCTTATTATGTGATTGACTATACTGTTAATCGATTCTTACAAGTATTTCCTTATTTAGAGCTTTCTGAACCTAGCCCTAATTACCTATTCTATACTTGCACTGTTTTGAATTATTTCCTTACCTGTTATGCTCCAATTACACATTGATTTCTTTTCTTATTTGTTACATGTTCTTGCCGTTTGAAGCTAACTCCCCTAATTAAGTGAGTACTTATACCAATTTTACTCTAGTTGGTTCTGAGTTCCATAATTATTGTACAATTGTGATTCTTACCTTATTCTACCTAGTTTCAAACTACTATATATATGCTTTCTCATTAACACACAGACATACGAACACATTAGTTCAAAGCTCTCTCTCACACTCAAATCTTTTCTGCTCTCTTTGTTACTTGCTACTGTTCTGAATTAGCCGACTGCAAGCCAAGGCTAATTATTGTGCTCTCCTATTCCACACATTGTGTTTACTATCTCTTTACTGGTCCTTAAGTTCTGCCCCTCCAATGTATGACTGCTTTGGGATCCCTATGAGATCCCTCTGAACTCTGATGCATTGGAGTTGGCTCTTCCACACTGCACTTACTCAGTTCTGGTTATGAAATCTGGGTGTAAGCATTTCACGGGATCCCTTGAGGTCTTTAAGGAACTCTGACACACCCAGACATGAGGAAGACTATGCAATACTTGGGCATTTGAAGTTATGGAAATCTGGGCCTGTTTTCAGGCTCCCTATAGTGTAACTTCTTCTTTTACCTTTATCTATTTATGTAGTTCATTCAATATTGGTCTGTAATAATTATTTTAAACGAATATTGGGAATGTCTAGTGAAATGGGGAGGGTAGGTATGTAGTGTTTTTATCAATATCACTGGGTAGAAATCCTACGTTATGCTTTTACATTCCCTATACTTGCATTAGAATCCCTGCTTTAGGACCAATACATGAAAATTATGTCATGCACTAGATATCATGTTCTTAGGTTTACTGCTTCAGCATCTCTACATATTCATGATTTATCACTTAGAAATACTGCTCCTAGGTTAATAAACAGAATCAACACAAAAGGTTGTTACTCATGTGCATTCATAAAACATGCTTAACGACTCTGTAACTCCTTGTGCATTTAGAGATCATGCCTCGAGGAATCATGTCTTAACCATTCTGCATTTATGTGTGCATATTAGATACTGTGCTCTAAGGTCTTGTTTAAAACGCCTAGTTTAAACTACTGATTCGTAAAAGAAGTATAAAAAATTTAACATTTAATTTTCCTGTTTTAAATAAAACTGGTAATAATCCCTGTATTATCAGACTTACAACACCTAGAACGGCATGCTTCTAGACCAAAAACAACTTCTAAATTGTCTAATATTTCTGGTAACTATTATGCAGGATCCCACGCCTAGGTAAGACTTAGGTAACTAATATGTATAAAACTGGAGACCTGTTCTCTTTGTGTTTACTGCTTAACAACTTACAGTTTTAAAAAAATTAGTAGGCAAACTGATAGGACCTTATTGTCGAGTTTATAAAAACAAAGTTGTATACTTTTGTGCCTTGACATCCATTTAGATATCCTGTTTAGGTCTCTTCTCTAATAAATTTGCTCTTGTTTGTGTTTGAGACGTGCTGCTTATGTGCATTATCTGTGGAGGTAAACTTGGGCCTCTTAACTACTTCTTTCTGTATTTATTTGTTCAGTCCTATGTGTTCTTGCCTGTCGCCTAGAATTTTCTTTTTTTAAAACTTAGGGGTTATGTCTAGAACTGCCCATATTAGAGGTCCTAATTTCCTCCTGGACCATTGAGAAGGGCCGGGTAATAGCACGCATAGAGATCGCTAAATAAAACTCGCTTAATAACTGCTAAGGGGTGAGATAAATGGTAGATATGGATATGATGACCAGTGCGCTAATGCCACGTGTAGCCCCTCATTGAGGAGTGATTACCGGGCATTGTATTGATGTGATCCTATAGGATAAAAAACTTAGGACTCCCCTATTCCTTATATATGTACACTTAGGCTGTAAATCGTTTTCAAACCTTACACATATATATCTAGAGCATAAATCGTTTAAACCTTATTACATATGTGTGCTTAAACTACGAATCTTTCCAAAACCATTATTCATTTACTTGTAACTGCCTATTTGCTACTTGTTTAAATTCACAAAGCTTGTTTGGTCGGGAACCACAGTTGTGGGCTTTAAGGGGTGCCTAACACCGTGCCCTTGAAGTAATTTCAAGCCCTTAGCTAATCTCTAGTTCTCCAATCTTTGTTATAAATGACCCTTAGTAGGTTCCCTAACGCACCTTAATTCGTTAGGTGGAACCTCTTCAAATTCCTTATATCCCTTCCCAAAAGGAAACGAGTTGTCCCAATAATGTCAAAGACCCTGACTGATCTGAAAGGAGAGCTTCATGACAGATCCCCAGTAGGAACGTTTGTTTACTTCATGTGCATTTGACTTTGGGGACTCAACACAGAGGTTGGGTTCGTCTAGGACAGGTGTACCCAATTTAAAAGACCATCCTGATGCATCTTACATGCTACTTGCATATCTATTTGTTTCGGCTTGCAAGTTGACTGGCTTCTAGAATAGGGAAAGAAAAAAAAAGAAAAAAAAACAAGAGTGAGAGGTAGGTATTGAAAAATTTCGAAACTCTGCCAAAATTTTGAAAAACTAAGAGAAAGAAAATAAGCCAATATTTTTAAAAGTCATGTTTCCTCTGTTCCTTCAAAACAGCAGAACTACGCGGGTCTGATTCTCACCGGATCTGAGATACGTAGGCAAACCTCATCGGTTCCAGCCCACAATTTTTCAAAAAATCCAAAAAAAAATTAGTTCCTTCTTTAGAAAGTCATTCTTTTAGACCACAATTTTCAAAAAAAAAAATTGCAAAAATATTTTATTTACTTCCTTCTATAAAAAGTCTTTCTTTTAGGCCCCAATTTTTACAAAAATGCAAAAGTATTTTCTTTTAATTCCTTCTCAAAATCCAAAAATATTTTTTTTTTAAAATTGAAAAGAAAATTCATAGTTCAAAAATATTTTCTCTTTTCTTTAGAAGTATTTCTTTCACAAATTCAAAATAAAAGTCCAAAAATCCAAAAATATTTCCTTTCTTCTTTTGAACTTTTTCTTTTGAAATTCCAAAAACAAGAGTCGAAACTCAAACAAAAAAATTCAATAAATTTTAAAAAACAAAAAACAAAAAGAAATCGAAATCCAAAAATATTTTCTTTCTTCGTTATACGTCTTTTCTTTCAGGAAAAAATAAAAAAAAAGTTAGTTTATTTTGCTTTATTCCCGATCTGCCCGAACTACGCAAGATTTGATTCATGTCTCCACATGATACGTAGGCAACCTACATAGGGTTCGATCGAATCATTTTTTAAATTAAAAAAGAAAAAGAAAAAAAGAGAATAAAGAAAAAAAGAAAGAAAAAATATAGATGAGATGTGAGAAATGAGAGGAAAGAAAAGAGTGATAATCAGAAAGAAAACAGAGGAAAAAAATGAGCAAATCAAGGAGCGCAAGAGAGGAAATGAAGAAGAAAAGGGCAAGAAAAGTAAAAATTGGGATGATGCCAAGTTGACTTTCGCACCCTCGAAGTCATTTTAGAACCGATAATTGATATTAGGTGCATTGCACATAATGTGAGATTATCGTATGTTAAATGCCCTAAAGCTAACGTGATGACTTCATCTTGTTCCTCTCTGTTAGCTTCATTGAGCAGAAGGGTGGATGGTTTTTGGTTCTTAAGATATCACATCCCTACGATACAAAGTCGAAGAGCAATGGCAAACGACAACGGAATTAAGTTGGTTGATACTGGTGCCCAAAAGCAATGGGTTGAAAAAGGCACTTCGGTTGTGTCACGACCAAAATTCCCACCCTTTAGGCCGTGACTGCGCCTAACGTTGAACCCGCTAGGCCAGCCAACGTATAACTTGCCATAGTAATTTAAAACTATTTAATAAGAAATAAAACACTATCCTTTCAACTTTAACCAATACAATCATAAACTGGGATAATAGTGGGAAAATGTTCAACCGTACATCAATAACATACCTTTCCCAACAATAATCTTTCCCACATCGATAATAAAAGTAACAAAACTTGAATGCGGAAAGGAAGAACATATTAATCATAAACTAACGTAAACTTCCAAAAACTGGGGTGTCACAATCTCACGGACTAACTACTGGAATACTAAATACAACTCTGGAATGAAAATACAATACTGTCTTGAAAATAAGGAGAAAGACAATGAAGCGGTAAAGGAAAGAAGCCTCGGGATCCACGAACGCCAGTCTATACCTCGAAGCTCTGACGTGGACTGAAGGTATCTCCCTCAGAACGCTCCACGGGGTCCGGTAGCAGGGTCTGCACAACACAAGGAAGTGCAGTGTAGTATCAGTACAACCGACCCCATGTACTGAGTAAGTGCCAAGCCTAACCTCGGCCTAAGTAGTGACGAGACTAGACTTAGCATAATACGATCACCTGTCCTTGTCTAAGCAGATATATGTACAAGAAACAAGGCA
>ML258443.1:71768-107958 GCA_005239495.1 Nicotiana undulata | reverse complement strand
GTTTACTTCTATCTGTCAATTTGGCTGCTTCATTTCACTTGTTCCCCTTTACTGCTCCCGTATCCCTTACTTGTGTGCTTATCTCTTACCTCGTATTATCCCTGTTACCTGCTGTAGAATAGGACAGGTTATCGTTATTGTCAAGTCTAGCCTCGTCACTACTTCGGCCGAGGTTAGGCTCGGCACTTACTCAGTACATGGGGTCGGTTGTACTGATGCTACACTGCACTTCTTAATTTGTGCATATCCCGCATCCGGACCCAGTGGACCGCATTGAGGGAGTCACCTTCAGACCACCCAGAGCTTCAAGGTATACCCGCTGGCGTTCGTGGGCCTTGGTGTCTCTCCTACATTTGGATCCCTTATTGTCTTACTTTTTCTCCTAGTTTCAAGACAATTATATATTTCTTTTCAGACTCTGTATTTAGCACTCCGTTTAGATAGTCCTTGAGGTTGTGACACCCCGATTTTGGGATTATGCGATGTTGTTATATTTACTATGTCATTACGCATTTTCAGGGTATTGTTACATTTCCGCTGTTAAAGTTATAAAGTATGTTGGTTATTTCAGTTAAGATTTGAAGGGTATTAAATGTTACTACTGTTGGATTAATTTAAAAATATTAACGTGTAGTTTACGTTGGCTTGTCTAGCGGGTTCAACGTTAGACACAGTCACGGTCTGAAAGGTGGTATTTTGGGTCGTGACACTACTACGTCCATGGCTTCCAAATTATAGTCTTTACGAACTATGGGAAGAGAATCCCCAGTCACGAACATATGTAACTCGAGACTCCTTCGCTCCAGTCTTGTTTACGTGAAGGTTTCTCGACCTTAAAGTCATCGACAACTGAGCAGCCCCTGGGAATGAACTCTTTCAAAGGAGGCTCAATGGACGATTGTTAGAAACCATAACGGGGGAAGCCCTTTCAAGGAAGACCATTTCGGGGGCAACCGCTTCAGTACCAACGACCGCTTAAGAAGCTAAAGAAGCAACTTGTTAAGGACTGGTTTTCGATGTTTTGGCCATTGTCAGGGGTGTTTGAAAATTTGAGGAATGAACGCAAGTTTTGACGAGTTTTAAAGATGAAGAACATGGCAAGAAGAGTTGAAGGAAATCTGGGTTGAAATATGGAGATTGCTATGGAAATTGAAGAACAAGGATGAAAATATGAAGGTTTGATGATGGTTTGAAAGCTCAAAGGAAGTGATTTGGTCGAAAAGTAGAAAAAGGACAAAAGTAGGAAGCTTTACAGGCAAATAGCAGACGTTTCGCATTCGGGGGCAACCTGCCGGTGAGCGACACGTTTATGAAGTCAGAACGACATGATTGATGGGATGTTTTGGCTCCCTTGTCGTAACTTATGAAGGAAGGAACCGGAGTCATCTATCGTTTCCCATCGTTTTGGCAAGCCTACTCTTTGAGAAACGAGGGGACTATCTGTATACGGGTAAAATCGGGCCACTGAACACCTCGATTTCCCGGTAAGTCAAATGGAGCAGTAACGTGAACGTAATGAATCGACGTCAGAGCGAGGAGCCCCTCGTATCAGGACTCGGGCAAAACACATGTCGTTAGGGATATCTGGTTTATATCCTCCGGGCACGGTTCAAGGATTAAGACTTCAAAGAGCATTACCAAACGGCTGCACACGACTAATAGAGGGTCGTGATGTCTGTGCCCTACCAGATATCGTGGCGTGAATCTCGACTCGTATCAGCTGAAATCAGTGATTTGCAAAACATAAGGTTTTTACCTTTCTTAGGATAAAAGACCCCTACTATATGAAGGGAAAAGCTTGTTATTCATGGGAGATATTGTAACAAATGCATACCAAGGCAATTTATTTAAATTCTCTTTGTTGTTCAAAATTCTTATTTTTGTCCTTAAGTTCTTCATAAGTGCAAGCTTGGAATCGATGGCAGGTTCTTCTGTATTGGTAAAAAATAGACATTACACGTGTAATATCTTGGATGACAAAGCAATCTACGTGGAGCAATGAAAAAGTGACAGCTGGATGAGAGTTTAGAAAAAGGTACCAAACAAAGAGGTACGGGGTAAACACCCACAAGATAATTAGAAGCAGGAGCTCCAGTCTAATTGAGGAGTTGAAGAGACACGGTCAGAATGAACCAGGGCAGAATAAAGGGCAGATTCATAGATCTTCAATCAATGAGCTAAACGTTACAGAATCTTCACGCAATAGTTACGATTACCTATTGTAATGTTACATTAATGATATAAATATTCATTAATGCTCAATCATTAAGAAGAGTAGACGTTATATTAAGAAATTTCCTATAAAAGGGAGTAAGATCTCACTTTTATGGACACGTTCGAACCACTACTGAAATATATTTACATTTCTGTGCTCTTATTATTTTCCCATTTTACAAGTCTAATTTCTATTATTGTTCTTAGTTAATTTTCGTGGTTATCAGAAGCCTGAGTACTTCTTAAAATAGCTTTGACTCAGAATCCGGTTCTTTGGTTAAACAAATTGGTTCTGTTACCGGGAAACTGATAATCCTTTTTTGCATTCCTAAATTATCTTTACTGAATCATGTCGAACACCAACGATAACAACCAACAGGCAACTGGAACTCCAACTCCATCGCCTCAGGGGACCCCACGAGGTTCAAGAGACAACTCCCCGGAAAGATCCACAACTCACAACAATGACCAGTTTGGAAATGAACAAACAGGAGAGCAAGACACTGTGAAGCAAATAGTTGCTGAATACGTGAATGAAGCTCTTCAAGCTTTCATGAGGGGGCTACCAACTATACCACCTACGCCTCCTCCAAACAACACTGCAATTGTGGAAAATCCACAGTTTGGACTAGCTAATTCTGGAAGTAGAGGCACTCCAAACGAATCCCTTGAAGAGAGACCAGGTATGACTAATAATTCAGATTTGCAATATTTAATACTAACCTTGCAAAAACAAGTGCAAGAACAAAACGATCGTATCGAGTAAATTCCTGGCGTACCACCTGTCATCAAGGGGATTAATATTGACAAATACTCTCAACAACCATGGAAGCCAAGTGCAGCACCTTTGCCAATTCTCAAAAAATTTAAAATGCTCGATATACCAAAATATGACGGGACAACTGATCCACGTGACCATGTTACTGCATTCACCACGAGAGTAAAAGGCAACGACTTAACTAAGCAGGAAATCGAGTTTGTGCTGGTCAAAAAGTTTGGAGAAACACTTACCAAAGGAGAACTAACGTGGTATTCTTTCTTACCCGAAAATTCTATTGATTCTTTTGCTGAGCTTGCAGATTCGTTTATAAAAGCACATTTCGGTGCACAAAAAGTGGAGAAAAGAATGGAAGACATATTCAAAGTAAAACAGGGAGATGCGGAGTTTCTTCATGAATTTGTAGACATGTTCCAACGGGAAAGGATGTTGTTACCAAGAGTGCCTGACAACTAGGCAACTATGGCATTTGCGAGCGATTTGAACGAAGAAAGCTCTGAAGCCACGAGGAGACTCAAAGAAAGTTTATGAGAATTCCCAGCTATGACGTGGAATGATGCTTATAACAGGTACAACACAAAATTACGAATTGAAGAGTATATCATAGCTCAATCAAAAGCAGAAGACATGACGAGTTCTAGACGTTTAGAATCAGAGAGGAGAACTAGTAAAAATAGGTACAAGTTATATATGGGACCTTCGGGACGAGAACCTCATTTCAAATTTGAAAACACACGGCCTGATCATAGACCGTCAAACAGAGATTCAAGTTTATCATCATCAAGATCCAGAAAGGATCGAGATTAACGAAATAGAGGTAATAATGCGTATGCAAAAATTGGAGACTATAACTTCAATGTAAGTACTTCCGAGTTAATTGCAATATTAAGAAACATGGGTGATAAAGTTCGATGGCCCAAGAAGATGAGATCAAATCCAAACAGAAGGAACCCAGACTACTGGTGTGAATTCCATAATGATCACGAGCACAGAACATCATACTGCAGGTTACTACAAGGTGAGGTAGAACACTTATTAAAACAAGGTTATCTAACAGAATTGTTTAGTGAAAAAGGTAAACAGGCATATATGAAGAACATGCAGGAGCCCCCAAAACCACCATCTCCGAAGAGACAGTAAACGAGATAAACAGAGGTGAGGAGGTTAATGGCGTAACCTATACTACAACAAGAAAGATGACGAAATTCACAATAACTCATGGGAAACGAACTCGTGAAACCTTGGAGGCCGATAGTATTTCATTTGACGATGCAGATGCTGATGGATTATTGGTCCCATATAACGACGCGCTGGTAATATGTTTACTTATACATGACACTAACGTGAAGCGAGTATTGATTGATCCACGTAGCTTAGTAAATATCATTTTACTAAGAGTTGTAGAGGAGATGTTAATGGGAGACCATGTAATTCCAAAAGCACATTCCTTATCCGGATTCGACAACTCTACTGTCATAACAAAAGGAGAAATTGAGTTGAGTACTTATGCAGAAGGCGTCGTCAAAGAAACAAAATTTCAAGTTATTGATACGGACATGGACTATAATGTAATTATGGGAAGGCCATGGATTCACGACATGGATGCATACCATCTACTCTGTACCAGGTAATCAAATTCCCTTCTAAATGGGGGATTCAGCAGATTCGAAGCGATCAACAAATTTCGAGGAACATCAATTCAGTGATACACTCGAATAAAAAAGAAGCGGTGGAAGAATTAAAAGATGCGGGAGCAACTCAAACACATACGGGAACAAACGATAAAGACATGGTGAATCAAATCACCACGGAGGTCGCATCAAAACATACGGACATGAATTCCAGGCCCGATGTTATTCAAGAACCAGAAGAGAATGAAAAAATAAAGACAACTACTGAAGAACTCGAAGTTGTTCCACTGTTAGAAAATAAGCCTGAACAAAAAATCCACATAGGAGCAAGGCTAAGCCCGACCAGAAGAGGTAAGTTAATTGAATACTTGAAATCTAATGCAGATTGTTTTGCCTGGTCCCATTCAGATATGATAGGTATACCCCAGAGGTGATGACTCATAAACTGAATGAAGACCCATCATTCGTACCTGTCAAGCAAAAAAAAAAGGAAGCAGGGATCATTCAATAATCAAGTGATCGGTGAAGAGGTACAGAAACTCTTAAAAATCGGTTCAATACGCGAGGTAAAATATCCTGATTGGTTAGCTAATAATGTAGTAGTACCTAAAAAGAACGGTAAATGGAGAGTATGCCTAGGTTACACTGATTTAAACAAAGCATGCCCAAAGGATTCATTTCCTTTACCGCACATAGATCAAATGATTGATGCCAATGCAGGTCATGAATTTTTAAGCTTTCCAGATGCATATTCTAGTTACAATCACATAAAAATGGATCCCTCAGATAAGGAAAAAACTTCCTTTATTACAAACAAGGGGACTTACTATTACCAAGTCATGCCTTTTGGCTTGAAAAATGCTGGAGCCACGTATCAAAGGCTAGTGACCAAGATGTTCCAGGAACATCTGGGGAAGACAATGGAGTTATACATTGATGACATGTTGGTGAAGTCAACACAAGCTGAAGATCATTTCCAACATCTTTCAACTACATTCGAAATCCTCCGCAGGTATAATATGAAATTAAATCCAGAAAAGTGTGCCTTTGGCGTCAAATCAGGTAAATTTTTGGGTTTTCTCGTATCAAATAAAGGCATTGAAGTAAATCATGCTCAAATTAAAGCTATTGAAGAAATACATGATATACTCACGAGTAAAAAAGAAGTTCAAAGGCTAACATGTAGGATTGCTGCTTTAGGAAGATTCATTTCAAGATCTTTAGAGAAGAGTTTCAAATTATTCTCAGTACTAAAGAAGCAGAATCAGTTCGAATGGACTGAAGAATGCCAACAGGCCCTCAAAAATTTGAAGGCCTACCTATCAAATCCCCCACTACTATCCAAACCAAAGGAAGGGGAAAGGCTGTATATTTATCTTATTGTTGTAGAAATAGATGTGAGTGCAGTCCTGGTAAGGGAAGACAAAGGTAAGCAATCTCCCATTTACTATGTAAGTAAATCCTTACTGGATGCTGAAACTAGATACCCTCATCTAGAAAAATTAGCCTTGGCTCTAGTCATGGCAGCTAGGAAGTTAAGACCATACTTTCAGTGTCATCCAATTGTTGTTGTAACTTCATATCCTTTAAGAAATATCCTGCATAAACAGGAACTGTTAGGCAGATTGGTTAAATGGGAAATAGAACTAAGCGAATACGACATCGTTTATCAACTTAGGACAACAATAAAGTCTCAGGTCTTAGCCAATTTTGTTGCAGATTTTAATGTTAACATAATTCCTGAAGTATAAAAGGAATTACCGATTTTTACCGGAGCTAATCCAGGAACATGGACTTTATTTACTGACGGTTCTTCTAATGTTAAAGGAACCAGTTTAGGAATTGTCTTGGTACCACCTTCGGGTGAAAAGATAAGGCAAGTTATCAAATGTTATCCTATCACTAACAATGAAGCGGAGTACGAAGCTGTCATTGCAAGACTTGAATTAGCACAGAACTCTCAAAGTGACTCTCAATTGGTGGTGAATCAAATACAGGGGACTTACACCGCTAGAGAAACTCGAATGCATCAATATTTGGAAAAGGCACAGGACATAGTGAGGCAATTCCAGTCATGGAAGATCGTGCAAATACTCATAGAGGAAAACACAGAAGCAGATGCGTTAGCTAACCTCACATCAGTTACAGATGTAACAAATAAAGAAAATGCTACTGTGATACATTTATTTCATTCAGCAATCAAACAGGAACATAACGAGGTAACATTTAATAATCTAACCTGGGATTGAAGAAACGAAATTGTAATTTTTTTGTAGAATGGTACCGTGCCTGAGTATAAGAAAGACGCTTAAGCACTTCGACAAAAAGCTGCATGGTATTTCCTAGTTCGTGACACTTTATATCGCAAAATGTTCGGTGGTCCTCTAGCAAGGTGCCTCGGACCTAATCAAACTGAGTACGTGATGAAAGAAGTACACGAAGGACGTTGTGGAAACCACGCAGGTGGAAGATCTCTAGTCAAAACTCTAATCAGAGTAGGGTATTATTGGCCAAATATGGAAGAAGACGTTGAATATTTCGTAGCTAAATGCGATAAATGTCAGCGTTATGCTAACAACATGCATCGATCCGCATAATTACTACATCCTGTTATATTACCTTAGCCATTTATGAAGTGGGGAATGGATATAGTAGGACCTCTACCTCAAGCCAAAGGAAAGGCTCACAAATCACGGAATTCTTCCAAAGATGGCAAACAAACGTATCACTTTTTCACCATATCACCCCGTGGCTAATGGGAAAGTTGAGTGAGAAAATAAGATCATTATCAATAATTTGAAGAAATGATTTGAAAAATCAATAGGAAATTGGCCTGAAGAGCTACCGGGAGTATTATGGGCTTATAGAACTACAACAAAAACAGCCAGGGAAGAAACCCCATTCGCACTTGTCTATGGCTCAGAGGCCCTAATACCAGTGGAAATTAGTGAACCAAGTACGAGATTCACAGTAGCAACAGAAGAAACAAACAACGACGAGTTGAGAACAAATCTGGATTCGCTTGAACAAAGGAGAGAAGCCGCTTTAAATTCGCATGGCAACTCAAAAGCAACTTATGGAGCGGTATTACAACAGAAAAGCTCACCTCAAATATTTTAGAATTGGGGACTTTGTCCTCAAAAAAGTTTTCCAATCAACAAAGAGGCTGGAGAAGGAAAATTAAACACAAATTAGGAAGGACCCTATAAAGTGCGTGGTATTGCTGGAAAAGGTGCTTATGAGCTGGAAACCATGGACGACATGATCTTACCAACAAGTTGGAATGCTGTTCATTTGAAGAAGTATTACTTCTAAGCAAAAGGAGTACCCACGGTCAGGTATCATTACGTACGGTTTTATTTAGTACAGTTAAAGTTATATTAACAATTTTAGATGATAGGCAAAAAGCTAACCCATAACCAAATGATGATATTAGACCTGAATACACACGAGGAAGTAACTGAATTCCCAATCTAGGGTTACAACCTTTCTGATGGACATTTCAAAGGGTTAAGCAGTCATCATCTAAACTATATACCTTCGAGTATCATATATTTTTCCTTTTCTGGAAAAGGACCGTCAGAAAGGAGTAGTCAAGTGCTCGAGATTTCATTCTTCAAAGCTCAAACACTTGGGGGACTATACAGTATGGAAGGCAAAAAAGACTATCAAAAAAGTCAAAGCTCAAGAAATAAGACTAACAAAGAGTTAGAGATCAAGCATGGAGACCTGTTTTACCCAACAAATCAAAATTTACGAGCGAAATCAAAGAGTCGAAGACATAAACACAAAAGCCTGATTCAGAAACCTGCAAAAATATACTCGTAAATATAAACGAATGTTTAGGTTAAAGGCAAAAATTAGTCACGGGTTGAAATTTGTACCCTTGTATTTATTCATAATTTGTTGTAAAAGAAAAAAGTTACGAAAGAGTTTTAGACGATACTTGAACACATGTAAAATATTATGAAAGTTCAAATAATACGAAAACTTTCTTCAAAGCATTACTCAAAGGAAAATATGAATTCCTATCTCTTTTTTGTATATTTATACCATTATAAATTTGAGACGTCTTCTTCATTAAGTGTCATTCATAAAAGGGCCCTCTTTTATAAATCGTGCTTGTTTAAAAAAAGACACGAAGTATTGAAGCATTTTTAATGCAAAGTTAAATAACAAAGGGTGAAATAAAAACCCGAACATCAAGCATTTTTATGCAAACACTTAAGAGTAAAACGAAAACTCAAAAAAAAAAAACAAGTCATGCTAAGAAATTTAAATATTAATATTATACGACGGTAGAAACTAAGTATCAACTTAGTCCAAACTGAATTTGTTTATACAAAATTGCACCTAAGTTGTCATTGGGGACTTACCAACCAAACTTTAACCCCAAATAGGACCAGGGGTAACCACTAATTGATTCTAAAAAAAAGGGTTAACAAACACTTTCACTAGACATTGGGGGGGGGGGTTATCTTCATCAACAAAAGGAGAAGCTTGAGATGGAAAGAGTTGGGCAGCAACTTCACTAGGCACGATTTCATCACCCATGGGAACTTCAACTTCAGGTGATGAAAAACTTTGACTTTGCCGAGACCTTTCAATTGTCTCCTTAGTTTTGGCAATTTCAGCTTGTAAATCAAAGTTTTCCTGGCCCACTTCCGTTAGTGTATCAAGTCGGGCATTCAAGTAATCCCAACTCACATCAACAACTGCCTTATCCTCGAGAGCTTCATAGTCCTTCTCCCATTGTTCAACGTCTGCTCTCAGCTCATTCCTTTCAACCACAACAACATCATAGGAAGCTTGTAAATGAGCAAGAGATCTCTCCAGAAATTGAACATTGTTAGAGGATTCACAGAGGTCTACTTGGGTTTGAGTAAGCGATTGCACGAGTTCTCCAGCATAAGCCTCCTTCTGGTTTAGCAAATCCTTCAAGCTTCTTATTTATTCAGAAGCACGGGAAAGCTGTTCTGCAAATGAGGATTCCAGGATGTTCTTATCCTTGCCTACTTGATTCGACGAAGCCTTCTCAATGGCTAATTTTGCTGCTATCACTCTAACTTGCTGCTCTAAAGTACACTTTTCCTCCTCTACTACTTCCATATCAAGTTGAAGGCTCTCAAATTGTTCCTTCTAGTTATCAACCTTGGTATGGTAGTCATTCATTAATTGCTCCGTATGTACGATCCTTTTCATCAACTCTATACCAATGAGATTGATCTACACAAAAAAGGAAAATTAGATACGGTAAAGACTACATTTAAGAAGAAATAACATGAAGGATACCTTCAAAGATGATTGTACAATATCATTCATCCACGTTAGGGAGATATGACTCTCCAATTTTGACTTTTCAACTGGGCCGATCAAAGGCTTCAACCACACATCCGCCTGGCCTGATTTCTTTAAGAGGCTACCTTCCGCAGGAACCTCGATCATAATTTGCTTCATCTCCCCATTACTAGAAGACCCTACTTCAATAATAGAAGGCACAGTAGTAGGGGTAGATGAAGGAGCCACGGGTGGCACAGACGAGGAAGAAGAAACAACAACAGGCACGACAGACTGAAGTTCCACTAGAGCAGAAGGAGGAAAGATGGCAAGAGGCGCCTCCTCTGAAATTGAGCCAAAACCTTGATGGAACAGTTGCTCAACTGACTCATTGGTTGTAGAAGGAGTTTCCTCTTCAAAGTATGCAGAGGTAGAATGATCAGGCTCGGGCACGGAAGATGGTCTAGTAAGGGGAGTAGATTAGTCATCAGACACGAATCTTCTTCTTGCTCGTGGCCTTCGAACCAACGAGCCTTCCTCCTGCTCCTCCTCATCTTCTAAGGTTTGAGTCTTATCCGCTTTCCTTTTTGACGAAGAAGAATTTAAAATGATTTCTTGAGCCTTGGCCAAAGAGAGCTTCGAAGCAGTTATAGCAGCAGAAGTGACACCATGAGTGGGAAACCCTAACAAACAAAAGGGATTAGAGAAGTACAAAAAAAAAGAGAAAAAGGAAACGTAAAAAAAAACCTACCATGGGTTTTTACTTTCCAACCAAACCTTGAAGAAAGGTATTTCCAAGAACGTTCCTCCATTGGAGCAATTGACAACAATTTTTTTACCCAACCATAGAAATGAAGATCTCCTCGACGGTTCCCATGGTTGCTGAAAAAAGACAAAAACAGTCACGGTACTGAACATTTATCAAGAATAAGGAAGGAAGTGAGTAAACGAAACTTACGTGCAAAGTTCCACTTCTCAGGGAAGGGTAAATTTTCTTCACTTACTAATCCTCTTGTAGGGGCAGCAACAAACCTGGCATACCAACCTCTATCCTTATCATCATCACGGATGACTAGAACTCTCTTACTTCTAGCCACAAGAGTAAAAACTCCTTGGCGGAATAACTTAGGAGAGTAGAGATGGATAAGATGATAAAAGGTAAAAGGAAGTGAAGCCAAGTTACCCAAATATCTGAGGCATGTTACTGCCCTCCAAATGATAGGACCAATTTGTCCCAAACACACGTTAAAAAATCGACAAAATTCTATAATGACAGGGTCGATGGGAGACTTGAAACCTAAAGTAAAATGGTAAGTATATACAAAAGAATATCCAACTTTGTAAGAAGTTATCCTCTGATTTTCTGGGACTAAGACCGGGAAATCAAATTTCCAACAACAGTCTCTGCGCACAAGAGAAATCAAACCCTCATTGATTTGGGTAGGGTAAAGATCAACGCGATCCTGAGACGTCATGGAAGTAACCTGGTTTGTTATGGCTTTACTGTCATTTATGAAATAAATTTAGCGGGTACAATTTCATCTACCTTTGGTTCGCGAAGTGGTTCACTAGACTCTCTACTCTTAGTAGAAGATCTAGAAGCTCTAGCCCTAGAAGAAGATGGAGTACTAACCCTAGAAGTTGGTGGAGGAGTAATGTTACGTTGAGAAAAAGAAGACCCTCTAGAAGGCGTTGAGCCCAAACTCCTTAATCTACCGCCCCTCCTACTCCAGATCGGAGCAGAAGACGGAGATAGTTCATCAACTATTATTACTTTTTTGGGGTCTTGGTTTGAAGAAGATATATTTGCATGAAAGAAGAACTTGCAAGCAATAAAAGAAAGTTAGAAGTTTTTCGTAGAAGCAAAGGCAAAAAGGGGTATTTATACACAAAGGCAACCGTCAAAAAATGGAAAAATACTGATGTGAAAGTCATTATTAAAACTATCACTTCGTGACTGATGCAGCCGCAAAAAGCCCTAAAGTGCGCTGAGGAATTGCAGAACCAATCCGGAATCATCATGTGGCATATGCATTTAATGGAAGTGACAAGCGACGCGTACGTTCAGAGACAGATGCAATGGTACGAGTAAAACGGCGGCAAAAAATTCCCGCCATAAATGAGTATCCACTTACCAAATATTTAATTGATAAATAAATGGTAAGTGGGGGACTATATGTATTGGTAAAAAATAGACATTACACATGTAATATCTTGGATGACAAAGAAATCTACGTGGAGCAATGGAAGAGTGACAGCTGGATGAGAGTTTAGAAACAGGTACGGAACAAAGAGGTACGGGGTAAACAACCACGAGATAATTAGAAGCGGGAGCTCCACTCTAATTGAGGAGTTGAAAAGACACAGTCAGAATAAACCAGGGCAGATTCATAGATCTTCCTTCAATGAGCTAAACGTTACAGAATCTTCACGCAACAGTTACGATTACCTATCGTAACGTTACATTAATGATATAAATATTCATTAATGCTCAATCATTAAAAAGAGTGGACGTTATATTAAGAAATTTCCTATAAAAGGGAGTAAGATCTCACTTGTATGGACACGTTCAAACCACTACTGAAATATATTTACATTTCTGTGCTCTTACTATTTTCCTATTTTACAAGTCTAATTTCTATTATTGTTCTTAGTTAATTTTCTTGGTTATCAGAAGCCCGAATACTTCTTAAAATAGTTTTGACTAAGAATCCGATTCTTTAGTTAAACATCTTCACGAGCCATGAAGCGAGCTCGGAATCACCCTCCAGGAATTGGAGATTGCGGGTGCACTACTTTATGCATATATATATATATATATATATATATATATATATATATATATATATATATATATATATATATATATATATATATATATATATATATATATTCAAATATTGACACTATTTATGAAAATTTATGCCTATGCCTCTAAATATTATCTACGACTAGCTACAAGACCGAATTGCAGGGATATGGGTCGGTTCAGTTATGGTTAACTCAAATTGGTCTTTCATTTACAAAGCAACTAAGTTGGATTTAGGTTCATTTTTATGCTGGATATATATAAAAGTTACAAAAAAAAAAAATCATGAAAGAGCGTCTCTAATGGAATGTTTTTGCATAAAAAATAGCTTAATACTACATATTCTTGTTTGACTAGATTAATTTACCTTTATCATTCTTGGATTATTTTTTACATGTTAATTGTCGAGTTATATGATAATATGTTTAAATTAAAATCTTCAACGTTCTATAATAATCAACTCAAATCGACTATAATCAAATTATTTTTCTAGAGCAAATAGAAAAGACAGATCCAATTATACTTCAATATTTAAATCGTGTCATAAAAAAAAGAGACATCATCTACTAACTATTTTAGAAAAAAATGTTCATAAAGTAAGAGATAATAATAGAACGTAAAAACAAAATAAAGATTGGTATACAAAAGATTGAAAAATAAAGAAGAAGAGAGAAACTTAGCAAATAAAAGAAAGAAAAAATAGGAACATCAACGAAGAAAAAAGAGGAAAAGAAAACAAAGAAAAAAGGGAAAAAGAGGTGAGGTCCTAGGGCCCAACCGAAAAAAAAGGAAAAAAAAGAGAGAAACAAAAGGAAATCGCTGTTACTGGGATTCGATCTTGAATCCACAACGTCTGGGACATCCTCCAGGCAAGTAACAAGACCACTGGCACCCACACCATCTATATTTAGTTTGGGTGCCATCAACAATATATCGACTGTTCAATAGATATATTACATACATAGTAAATATTTTACCGAAGCGAACGGGTGCCGTGGCACCCCGAACTCATAAGATAGATCGGCCCTGTCTCTATCATTAGTATGATCATTTATTACGTATTTCATTTACTTAATTTAACGTCATTAATGATTTGTATTGACTTATCCGATATGAGGGTAAACAAGATTCTCTTTATAGACTTTTCTTTCTCCCTTTTTGTCGATCTTTACAGACTTCCTAAATTCAAAAGTGGAGGAAATTATACGATCATCCAATATTGACCGAAAAGTTTTATGGTGTGCCTGTAAAGTATTTTGACGCTTCCATAATCGAAAAATGGCAATCCGTAATTTTCTCAAACACGGAACCCGTTACTGAGTCAACTCCCTATATATACCCGACCAAACTCTTCTTTCTCTCCTCCCCAAATTCCGATCTGTTTTTCTCCCCCGTTTCACTCCTTCTCCGGCACCCTAACAGAAAATCATGGCAGAGAAATTGATTGCATTCGAGTCAAATCACTACGGACCAATCACCGACAACACTCACGGATGGCAAAAGGTTACATACGTGAAAAAACAGAAGAAAAAACAGGCAAAACCGTCGGATTCCGGCAAAGTAATTGCCAACGGATCTGTTGTTCCTGGTGTCGATAATGTGTTTCAGTCGCTCGAGAAGCACTCCGATGAACGCCGCAAGAGAATTGCGGCACAGACGGCTGCGATGTACGGCGTTGACGATGTTATGTTGGGGCTGAAACACCGTTCCGACGATGAAAATGAGGATAGCGATGCGGAAGGTGGTAGACGTGGTGCGGAGAATGGTGCGGTGGAGGAGAAGAAGAAGGAGAAGGTGAAAAAGCCGAAGAAGCCAAAGGTAACTGTGGCTGAAGCCGCTGTGAAGATCGATGCAGCTGATCTAGCTGCTTTTCTCGCTGATGTAACTGTAAGGGGACAAATCTATATCTATTTGTGCATGATTTCGTTTTTCCATTCTTAAAAGCCACGTGTTGATTTTTTTGGGTGTCTTTATTTGAAGGTTTCGTATGAATCTCAGCAAGAAATACAATTGATGCGATTTGCGGATTATTTTGGACGTGCATTTGCTGCAGTGGCTGGTTCACAATTTCCGTGGTTGAAATTGTTCAGGGAGTCTCCGATCAGTAAAATTGCAGATGTAAGTTTCATGGACTTTTGAAGTTCATGATCAACTTTGAGAACTTTTGCAAGAAACAGTTGGCTTTTCCCCGCCAAGTTGCTATGTTGGTGTCTTGAATTAATGTTTGGATATGCATTGTGGTGTATGGAGATACTACTTAGAATTGTCGATATACATTGAAATGCTTGCTTTGTTCTCTCCGCTTCTTTGTATTTTGGACGCCTCCAAATGTTTGAAATTATGACACAATAAAATCTAGTTAATACAAGTGTTCCAAACTTTAAGACGTCAAATGACTAATCAAACTCAACTTTATGTTAAATTTTTCTATCAATTTAAGTTTTCCATTGTTACTTTAATATTTTTCTTCCACACCTACTTATTTAGTTCTAATATCTTAAACTGCATTCAAAGGTGTGACCTAACTTTAATGAAATTGGAATGAAGACCATGAGAGACCAGGGTTTGAATTCTAGCATAAGCAAAAAGTTGGGTGATTTCTTTCAATCTGCCTAAGCCTTTTGTGGATTAGATTTGTTGATACCTGTACTAGTAGGAAGATGCAAGTATGGATATACGAGTTGCGGGCAAGTTTGCCAGGGTACTACCATTATTAAGAAATTGTAATATCATGAACTCCACGCTTAGTCACAAGGTGCTGTGGAAAAACCCAAGTACTCCCTCTATTTCAGTTTTTGTGTATTACTTTTATTTATTTAACTGTTTAAAGAGTATGCCTATATTTAGTAACTCTTTAATTCCAACATTTCGATTTTACCCTTAACAACACTTCCTTGTAGGCACGACATGGCATGTTTAAAACCACAATATTCAAATGGCATTTTGAGTATGTTATACACATCTTAGTTAAATAAGACACAAGATTCAAAAGTTCTTACTCTCTTAAACCTCCATGCTAAGTCAAATTAAGACACATAAAATGAAATGGAGGGAGTATTATTTTGTAGCATTTAGCATCGCATGTCATTGGATTTACCAAGTTGTTGATCATTTATATACTTAACACTACACTTTTGATTTCTTTTGTCACTGGTCCCTGAAATTTTGTCTTTGAGCTCTATGTTACCAAGTGAAGTGCTATATTATTCCTCATGAAGTTTCTGACAATGTTAATGCTTTTGTGCTTTCAATATGATGATTACAACCTTTCGTTTCATCTATTACAGAAATTTGGCCGCACTTACAAATTTTCTATAAATATTCCTCTTTTCTGCTTTAAGATTTTGATGATGTGCTTTTTTTTTGTCATTCATTCATGTAAAACCAGCTAGGTTCCGTTGGCATTCTTGATGTATCTCGATTCAGGGAACTCGGCTTACATTTAAGCTTTCTTTGTTGGTCATGTCAGTCAAGGGCTTGTATCTCTCCCTTAGATCGACACCCAATACATGATGGATAGCAAATGTGCTTTGCTGCTCCTTAAATCAATGACTTTTGTCACTCTATGGATGATACTGACTACATAATTGGTTTATGATGTGATGAACAGTGAGCTATATGTTTCTTTGCCTTTAGATATGCAGTTTCAAATATTGTGCACGGAGTGATAGTTGCTTTCAATTATTTAGTTGGCACCATACGTGGCTGGAAGAATAATAACTTGATTTACAACAAACAGGTTCCTCTCTCACATCTTTCTGAGCCAGTTTATAAGACTTCAGTGGATTGGATCAACCAACGTTCTTACGAGGCTCTTGGATCATTTGTGTTGTGGGCATTGGACAGTATTGTTGTAGACTTGGCAACCCAACTAGGAGGTTCTAAGGGCTCCAAGAAAGGCGGTCAACAAACGTCGTCAAAATCTCAGGTATCTAAAGATTTTCTTTCAGTTTGTGCATGGATGAGTTCTCTGTGTGTTTATGTGTCTTCATAAAAGCAGAAGCCGTCAGGCTTTAGAAGGGGATGTATCTATTTTAATTTGTTTGCGTCTTCTGGGATTAAAGCAAAAGGTAAAGCGGGAAAGAGGGAATCCTGGGAGGAAAGGGAAGAGGGAAAGATTAAATCAGTTTGGTGAGAGAAATACTAGGAATACTACATCTTTTTTGCATTCACTTTTGAAGGGGAGCCTTGGCGTAACTGGTAAATTTGTTGTCATGTGACCAGGAGGTCACGAGATCAAGCCGTGGAAACAACCTCCTGAGGTCACGAGTTCAAGCCGTGGAAACAACCTCCTGCAGAAATACAGGATAAGAGCGCGTATAATAGACCCTTGCGGTCTGGCCCTTCCCCGGACCCCGCGCGTAGCAGTGCACTGTGCTGTCCTTAACTATTAGGTTTTAGAGTTATGAAAATGTCAAATGGGGTGAAGGAGAGGATGAAATTACTTTGCCTTAAAAATGTGGATGTTACTCTCAAAGTCATAATTTTAGAGTCATGGTGTCACAATTAATTTCTTTTATCTTATTCTTTAGTTCATCCTTCATTTTTGGTTTTTATCTGACATGTTGATCTTATCATTTGAGCATATTTCTCGATTGAGATAAGGCCGTGTAAGGATGAAATTGATCAAACCAAGCACTCGAGTTGAAAATGAAAGAATAACTTCAGCTAGTTTTTAGATTGATGGGGCATGACTTAAAATGCAAGATTAAGCCATGTCCTGATTTGACATTTTAGTTGAACTAAAGTAAGTCAAATTATTTATTGATGCCAAGACTAAGACATGTCCTGATTTGACTTATAGTTGAACTTAAATAAGTCTTTGCTAAGATTAGCAGGACAATACGCTCACAATAACTGAGTACAGTTTTGTTTGTCATTTATTGTTGTAATCAATCCAATTGCCATGACATGCTTTGTTTGCATGATATCTTGACTTCCTCGGAAGATTTCCTTTTAAAACTTTAATATCATGCCTGTGCTGTCAAAGGCTCATTTAATGCTTAAGCCCTGAAGCTCAGAAAAGCTCAAGGAGGGCGCTTCGCCTCACTTAAGTTGTATTTCATCGTATGCAAGGCACTAAGGTGTGCGCCTTAATGCGCATGAGTTCTACATTGAATCGAGGGCTAATAAACAACAAATATAATCGGCAAACAAGTGCACTAGCTGTCGAGGAAAACATTATGAATGAGCTTTTTTCATTTTTCTTGAATTATGTTTATGTTTATATTTTTCCCTTCATTGCGCCTTTTTCACAAAAGCCCACACCATGCGCTTTAAGCCCCAATAAACCCGGAGTGCTTTTTAGAGCTTTTGTTGACAAGAATGCATCATGCGCTCATAGTTGTGCTACAAATTACTAAATTGCAGGTTGCCATGTTTCTGGTGTTGGCAATGGTACTACGACGGAAGCCCGATGTTTTGATCAACGTACTGCCGACACTTCGGGAAAGCCCAAAGTATCAAGGCCAAGACAAACTTTCAGTCATTGCATGGATGATAGTCCAGGTTATACAGAGCTACATTTTTTAGCAGAACTACTGTGTTTATTCTCCACTTTATATTGGCCTTCTGATGGTAACACATAATACTCTGGTAAAGGCCTGTCAGGGAGATCTCTGCGTTGGATTGTACTTGTGGGCACATCATACCTTGCCTTTAGTTGGAGGGAAATCAGGTTCGAATCCACAGACTAGGGACTTGATTCTGCAGTTGGTAGAAAGGTCTGTAACTTTTGATTGCACCTCTTGGTTGCATTTTCGTTGCATTCACTTGATACAAGCTTCTTGAATTATATCGTTGTGGTTCAGGATTCTCTCTGCACCAAAAGCTCGTACAATTTTAGTAAATGGGGCTGTTAGGAAGGGAGAGCGTCTGATGCCACCTTCATCCCTTGACCTGCTTCTACGGGTGACCTTCCCAGCTCCCTCTGCACGAGTCAAGGTGTGATTGAGCGTTTCTCTGACTTCTGTTCCCATTAGTAGTAGTCGGATTTTTCCTCTCTAATGTCTTAGTTATTTCTATTTTCAGGCTACTGAGAGGTTTGCGGCAGTATATCCCATCCTCAAGGAGGTTGCCCTTGCTGGTTCCCCAGGAAGCAAAGCAATGAAGCAAGTTTCACAACAGATACTTCCACTAGCTGTTAAAGCAGTTGCAGAAGGTATCTTTTACTCGAATTCTTTTCTCTGGTTCGGTTCATTTAGGGGTGGCAATTTGAGCCCAAACCTATTTGACCCGCCCAAGGTTGGGCTGGTCATTGAGGTGCCAATTTGCTGAACTCAACCATCTTGACCCACCCATTTCAGCCCATCTTGATCCAACCCATTTTAGCCCAAATTGATTCATGAGTAACTTCGCTAAATATCTTTAAAATATTTTTTTATTTGATGTTATATATGACCATAATAAAAGAAAAAAGTCTTATTTGATAATTAAACAATTCATAAGAAAACAATACATATTAATTAAAGCTTGGTAAACGTTGAAAGGGTTGGGCTATGACCCAAAATTTAGCCAACTTGAAACAGCCCATCTCAACCCAAGTTACTTTTGGGCGGGTTATTGACCCGCTCATATATTGACTCAGCCTATTTAGACCCGCCTAAAATCGGCCCAACCCGATCAGTTGACACCCCTAGGCTCATCTCTGTGATTTTTAGACTGTAGAGTGGCTGATATGTAAGGTTTACCTTGGCTCTTCTGCAGGAAATCCAGAACTATCTCGAGAGGCAACTAACATAGTCAACTGCTGTTTGACCCAGAGCGCCGACTGTTACAAGCAGTGGGTATGAACTATTCAAATACTTTTCTCTTTGTTAAATCTTATGCATAGTAATGTTTGCAGACCATATAGGAGTGCAGTTTTTTCTGATTTTTCTTATTTAGTTATTTTGTCTCCATTTTTTCTGAATAGGACAAGATTTACCTGGATAACATTGAAGCAAGTGTTGCAGTGTTGAGAAAGCTCAACGAGGATTGGAAGGAGTTATCTAGGAGACAGTCTTCTCTTGTAGCTTTGAAGGAGACTATCAAGAGCTTCAGACAAAAGGTAGTCTTGTATTATGTTGTTTCATTTTTCGCTTTCATTTTTCTTGGGCAGGGGGTTTGAATCCTACTTGGGGGGGTCTTTGTAGTTATAGCTTTTCTGTCCTAGCAACCTCTGTTCCTACTTACAGAGCCAAGCTGCTAAAAACTGCTTATTTTGAGAAGTATATTTGTTCAAAAGTGCTTTTCGAATACTTTTTGTAGAATAGCAGTTTGTGTTTGGTCAAATCATTAAGAAGTGCTTTTTGCAATATTTAATAGGCAAATTGTATTTGGCAAATTCTTCCAAAAAGTGAGCCTCCATTTCATCCAGTCCGCTCCAATACAATGCGGGACATCCTCGTCGATCTCACGGTTACCCTGTATCACAGACCCAAGATATCTGAAACTCTCTCCCGGGGATGACTTGTGTATCACAGACCCAAGATATTTACCCTGTATCACAAGACCCAAGATATTTGAAACTCTCTCCCCGGGATGACTTGTGTATCAAGCTTCACGTCCACTTCAGCTTCATGATCCCCAACACTAAACTTACACTCCAAGTATTCTGTCTCGGTCCTGTTCAACTAGAAACCTTTAGACTCCACACCTCTAGCCTAGCAATTAGCCCCACAACACGTATCGTCAATCAACACCATGTCATCTGCAAATAATATACACCATGACACCTCTCCTTGAATGTGTTGCGTCAACACATTCATCGCCAGGGCAAATAAAAATGGGCTAAGAGCTGATCCTTGATGCAACCCCATCACCACTCGGAAATAATCCGAGTCTCCTCCCAAATCATCTCCTGATTATTAGCTCCATCACACATGTCCTTAATCACCCTAATGTACGCTACCAGAACACCGCTAATCTCCAAACATCTCTATAAAACCTCCCTAGGTTTTATCATTTTTCTAAGTCAATAAACATCATATGCAAATCGTTAAAAATATGCTGAAATAAAAAGGAGAAGAAAGTGTCGGTCGAAACAAAAAAGGGGGTTAATGTAATGAAGGATAATTTGAAAAATATAAATTCATGGTAAGAATACTTTTGTCTTGGAAAAATTAATTTTCTGCTTCTTCTTCTTTCTTCTTTGAAGAAGCTAGAATTTGTTGTTTCTTCCCAAAAAGCAGAAAAATTTCTTTTGCAGCTCAAAAGCTTATTTTTGTTCTGGCCAAACACCTCAAATTTTTAAAAAAGTTCCTTTTTGGCCTTCCAGAAGCTTGGCCGATCAGGCTCTTACTCCGAGCAATATCAGAATCATGGGACATCTAATAGTGGTCAGTTGATTGTTGGTTCTTATTATGGCAGGTTGGCGGGTGTGTGGGGTTACATCTACTTGCCATAGTTGTTGCTAGTTTACATTTGCTTAAAACTGATCCAAGTCAGAATTTCTGTTCTTGGGAGATTTCTATCCTCTCAACGTGACCCCCCCCCCCCCCTCGTTTTTGCTTGTAGAATGAGAAGTCATTAACTGGTGCGGTGGATGCTCACCAGTCACACTTCAGAGATGCAGATAGGTACTGTAAAATTTTGCTATCAAGGCTGTCTCGTGGACATGGATGTCTGAAAGGATTTGCCCTTGTTCTTTTGGCTGTGGCCGTGGGAGGTGCTATTATGTCACAAAACATGGAGGACTGGGATTGGAACAAGCTCTCAGTTTTGCTCAATGCCCCACAGTCCTTCTAAGCGATCTGCACCAAATGAGACGTACACGGAGTGTTCTTTTTTAACAATTCATGGTCTCAGTGGCAAATGAAATTGGTTTACAAAACTAAATAAATTTGGAAGATTGGGTAGCTACATGAAACACCAGTCTTGTGGGATACTGAGCCGGAGCTTTGGAGAAATCAGGATACTTATTTTCCAGAAAAAGGATAAGTCATGTTTAATTTATTAGTTCTTGTTTTGACCCGTCTATTATTAGTCTAAGCGGTATTCAACTTAGATGTTACTCAGTTTTCACCATTTTTATGTTCAAGCAAATTGATCATACCAGAATACAGATGTAAGTCCAAGGGATATGATAGAATCCAAACTAATCCAATCCCTGCAAACATATTTATATGCATGTGACAGTGACAACTTACAGTTTGTTCTATTTATTTTCCCTTTTGTCAATGAACTGCTTATCAGGATGTTTTTGCTTACTACTTTCAGAAGTATACTAATGTTTTCGATATTTTGTCCTGTTGAACTTTTTCTTGCTTTCTTTGGGGAATTCAAAATTTATTTCCAGTTATACCCTAAGTTGGAAAGTACTATTCAATTGTTCTGCAGCACAAAAGAATTGTAAATGATTTGTCTTCTAAAGGTATTCTTAAAGTTGAAAGAGCCACACTTGACTTGAGACAGTTTCAATGAGTCCAGAATCAAAGTAACATAAAATACATCTCAACACATCTTGAAGAGTCGAATTAACGTGCAAAAATACGAAAGGAAAAATAATTGTATAGTGCATGCTTGATTGGGTTTTGCGCATGCCTATCGTGCGGGATACTTGGCCTATCTTCTTTAACTTCTCTTTCATTTTTTCTCTTCTTTAACTTCATTTAGGTTAGTTATGTTTGATGCTTCACAAAGTTCAATGCATTCCTTAGAATGCCATATTTGCCACGGCGGAGATTACTGTAAGTTGAGGACTTCAACAACTGATAAAAACGATGCTGAAGATGTCGGAATTGCCAACTTTCCGTAATCAAGGACGGTTATTTAGCCAATCCTCGAGGACGGTTATTTAGCCAATCATGAAATTTCCTTTTGTAAGTAGAATTATACCATAAGTGGAATCCCTCTACTATATAAAGGGGGTTCTAATCATTTGTAAACCATTTTATTCTCGTATGATTGACTAAATAACCGTCCTTGATTTGATCCGTTCTGAGATTTCCGCCATGATCTTCGACCTGTCACGAATATCTTGGCTTTCCGTTATTATGTTATCTTCGGTCTCGCTTGATGTCTATCCCGTTTGGTCTCGATCTTAACTAATACTTCGAATCCCGAGCTCGGTACCTTATCCTCATGTCTCGGTCTGATATAATACGGGGCCGATCCCTCGATCCACCTCCCTGGTCTCGAACAATGAAAAAAATCGGGTGAGCCCAGTTTTAACCGTATACAGATAGTCCCCTCGTTTGTTGGAGTATAGTGACAAGAAATGAATTAAGTCTTCGACCTCTACCCCGATTTGTCATGACGTCATCACCATGACGTAAGCGACAGAGGTGACTGAAACATCCCGTCTGTGCAGTTCCCCAGGTTATTAATGTGTGTCAGTTGACCGTCTGCAACTAGCCACTTTGAACCGTCGCCATGAAACCCATAAATAAGCCTCTTTTCCACTCTTTCAAACTTTACTTTCAATCTGTTTTGCTTTAATCCTTAAAGCTCTTTGCATTTTTCAAGTTCTTCATCTGCAAACTTCAAGTTTCATTGTTAACCCCTTCTTAAAACACCAAATCTCATAATCTTCATCTTCCTTTAACCTCAAAACTAAATGGCGAAAACGCCAAAGACTATGCCTAAAAAAGAAACCGCTTCATCATCTCGGTCGGCCGGCGAGAAAAGACCGGTGGAACCACGCCCAGAGGAATGTGTTCCTGGGGGTTGCGTTATCAGTTCCGATTTCAAGATCGAGAAAACCTCATCGGTCCCCGGTCGTTGCGAGCCGATATCGAGGTACATATGCTCGATACCTGAGAATTTCCTCGAAAAAGTGAAGAAGGATTGTAACTGGAAGAACAAATAGGTCGTGATACCGACCCCCGAGGAAGATATTACCACCCATGTGGAAGGGTTCTTGAGTGTTTACACTTACCCTTTCACGTCGGGTCCCCCTGACCCAATCATCATGGACTTCTACAGAAAGTACCAAGTGATCCTCGGACAATATATCCCTCATTCTGGAGGATCGTAATATTGCTCTGATTCTTCGTGAGCAAAATCGACTGGCTCCCCTTTACTCTCGACCACCTTATAAGGTTATATAGCCCCCGGATCTACCGAGGTGGGTTGATAAAACTCCAACACCGGGCCACCAAGGTTTTCATCTCAAGCATAGTGAGGACAAAGACCGGGATTGGATGGGTCGATTCGTCTGAGTGAGGACTTCAAACCTGATTCCGGCTGAAAACATACCATTCCCCGAGAGATGGAACATGAAACATAAGTATGATTTATCAGTTTTTGCATTTTAATTTTATTTCTTCACTTTCTCTTATCGATGCTCTTTCTTGATGTAGCTGCTGCCTGGATGCCCGGTGCAATTCCTAACCTCGAGAGCTGGGTCAGGAACCTGGTCTCAACCTCAACGTATGCTGAGCGTGCATGGCGCGATTTAGAAAGGCCGATGGGAAGCCAAAAATCATGGTAAGCCTTTTTCATGTGTTTAATGATTTGATCAAAACATTCCTCCAAACTTACTCAATTTCTTCTCCTGCAGGTCTAGGCAAAGATGCAGTCATGAGGCCCCCATCTGGTGTAGAAGAAACTTCAATCCCGGTCCCGATGCCTATAAAGGAGAAAAAGGACCTCGACCTCCGAGGATTCAGATTCTAAGAAAAGAGTGGCTCGTAAGCAAAAAAAGAACACCATCCCCTTGTCTGCGGAGTCAATTCAACTCCTAAGGGAGGCTGAGGAAGAAGAAGAAAAAGAAGACGACTCGGGGCTATATAACCTTATTTTGCTGGGATCGAGGATGCCATTGTCCTGAGCGACTTGGCGATACCGACGAAGGATTTGGGCGGAACTTCTTCGAGCTTCAGACTGACCAGTCAATTTTCGGCCTCGAGCGTCAGCCTCGGGATCAAACCAACAATCGTCATCTCGATCCCGGAAGACACACGAGTCTTTGCCGCCCCCGTAGGGGTGGCCATTTATCTTCAGGGTTTGGTCACGGAGGAAGGCCAAGCCTTGATGGACGAAGTGGGAGCACCGTGTCTCTTCAATGAGGCACAACAAGCCTTGAATCGGGTAAGCCTTAACTCCCCTTGTCGATATCATACTTGTGTGTTTTCTTGTCTAATTTCTTTCCTTCTATCTATGTAGGCCTCGATGCTTCATCATGAAGCATTTTCTAGGCCTCGAGATGAACCGAGTCAGTACGAGGCCGAGATTCAAAGGCTTACCAAGGAGAAGAATACCCTTAAACTTCTCAGTGGGCAGAAGGAAGAAGAAATCAAGGACCTCCAAGTTGAGCTAGCCGTGACTCAGAAAGAACAAAGAGACTTGACCGAGCAGGTAATAAAAATCTTAGAAGCTCATGACATCGGTTCGGGAGTGATGGCTAATAACTCAATCTCACAGGTCCAGCAGAAGCTCGAGATAATCGAGCAGCTCCGTGGAGAGGTAGATGCGGTGAAGGCAGAGACCTTAGTGTGGAAGCAAAATATGGACCGCCTTGCCTCAGAGAAAGAGGCTGCTCGAGCTTAGTTGTCCTCGACCGAAAACCAGCTCCAGGGCTTGAAAGATAAAGACTTGGCACAAACCAATAAAATGGAGGAGCTCCAGGATCGGTTGGTTACGGAACTTGCGAAGGCCAGATCTGAGACCGAGACGGTCAAGGATGATGCTGAGGCAATCGTGGCTGTCTACCGGTCCAACACTGAATCTGCTCAAGCTCGAGCAAAGGAGGTCGTTGATGCTGCCCAAGTTCGAGCATATTGGGTGGCCGAGCATGCCAAGTGCCAGTCTCGAAGGGAGACTCTCTAGGAGATCCATGCTCGAGGCTTCGATCTCACTGCCGAGATCAAGAGTGCTAAAGAGATTGAAGCCGACGCCAAGGCCTTGGCCTCTTCTGATGACGATGACGCCGGGAGCGTGAGCGGAGGGGACCCGAATGGTGAAGATGCGGATCCCGGTGAAGATTAGGCAGTTATGATTTTTTCCTTTTGAATTGTTTGTATAGAGCTTCGACCGGGCCATGTTTCCCTTGTAAAGAAATTTGGCATATATATAAGAAATTTTTCTTTCTTTCTTGTCTTGTCTTCTGAGATTTTGCCTTATAAAATTTTGCTTCATTTATGCCTTATGAAATAGAATTCGTTGGTTTGAGGTTTAGGTATTTTGACCGAAATCGAACTAGTGTCGAGTGAGTACTTGATCGAACTCGAAGTAGGGTAACCCTTAGGTTTTAATTGAGTGAGGATGATCATTCGAACTCAAAACAAAAGATGACCCTTAGGCTTTTGTATTAGGCCGATGCAACCTTTGTAAAAAGAATGGCTTTTCCCCTTTTTCGGCATAAAAGGGTTATTGTTAGTTATATAAAATTTATTATTTCTTAGCATAAAAAAGAGAATTTGTTTGAGAGTTCGAAAAAATTTGTACCCCTTAGGGTTTTTGAGGCTTGATACTATCGAAGCCCTAATTTTTTGACAATGCCTTAGCACGAAATAAGAAATTGCTCGAGCGTTCGAACAATTTTGTACCCCTTAAGGTTTTCGAGGCTTGGTATTATCGAAGCCCTTTTGTAAGGCCTCATAAAAGTTTTCCTGAAACCGGGATTCCGTGATGCCGAACATCAACGGCCTGGTGGGTTGGCACAGAGCATAGAAATTCTAATATGGTAGTGGGAAATGATTAATATGGATTTTGTGGTAGGGTTACCGCGCACTCTGCGCACGTTTGACTCAATTTAGGTGATCTTGGATCCACTCATGAAATCAACACATGTCTTGCCAGTTAAATCTATCGACACAACGAAACAATATGCTCGGTTGTATATCAAGGAAATAGTCAAGCTACATGGCACCCCAGTTTATATCATTTCCGATTCAGGGGCTCAGTTCACGGCCATTTTTGGAAGAAATTCAGGAAGGTTTGGGTACTCAGGTGAATCTTAGTACAACCTTCCATCCACAAACCGACGGGCAGACAGAGCGCACTATTCAGACGCTTGAGGACATGTTGCGTGCTTGTGTTCTTGATTTCATGGGTAGCTGGGATGATCATTTTCCACTCATAGAGTTTGCTTATAACAACAACTTTCATGCGAGTATTCAGATGGCACCATTTGAGGCATTGTATGGTAGGAGATGTAGATCTCCCATTGTGTGGTTCGAGATTGGGGAAGTTGAGTTGATAGGGCCAGACCTCGTACATCAAGCTATGGAGAAGGTTAAGTTCATAAAAGAGCGATTGAAAAATACTCAGATTTGTCAAAAATATTATTCGGATGTTCGCCGCAGAGACTTAGAGTTCAAAGAAGATGATTGGGTATTCTTGAAGGTTTCCCCTATGAAGGGTATAATGCAGTTTGGAAGGAAAGGAAAATTGATTCCGAAGTATGTCGGGCCGTAAAAATTCATTCAGAGAATTGACCAGGCGGCGTACAAGCTTGAGCTACCACCCAAAATGTCGTTAGTGCACCCGGTATTCCATGTGTCCATGTTGAAGAAGGTAGTTGGAGATCCGTCAACTATTGTGCCGATTGAGACCATTGAAGTTAATGAAGAATTTTCATATGAAGAAATTCCAGTTGTCATTCTTGATAGACAAGTCCGAAAGTTGAGGAATAAAGAAATCGCCTCCGTGAAGGTATTATGGCATAACCAGCAGGTCGAAGAGGCCACTTGGGAGGCCGAGGAAGTGATAAAAAAGAAGTATCCTTACTTGTTAGAATAGCTGTGTAATCCTTTTTATGAACTTGTCGCCTCTGAATTTTGTATCACTCGTTCAATTAATGTAAATGTGTTCCTTTTGATTATATGTTGCTTATGAGGCCACGATTGGTATTGTTATGAGTTATGTTATATCATGGGATTGTGTATGTGTTTGTAGGATGTGTTTCTTGGGCTCTCTGATAGGTGGATAGGCCTAGTTTCAAACAAAACTTTGGCAAAACTTTTGGAAATTTAGGGAGTTAGTCAAATTTGGGGCTGCTGGTGTGTTATGAAAACTGAGTTGCATAAGATGCTAATAATGGACTTTGATCCTCATTCGAGGACGAATGATCTTAAGTGGGGGAGGATGTATGCCCCCGTAATTTGTTTTGCAGAAGCGGGCATTCACGCGGCCCATTATGCGGCCGCATAATCACTCTGCGGGCCGTAGAGTGAAACAGCCTTTTGGACCAATTTTGAGGTTAATTTCGCGGCCAATTATGCGACCACATAAACGTTTCGCAAGCCACACTTTGGTCGCATAATCATCCTTAGACTTTTGCAGAGGGAGGTTCTGCAGCGCATTATGCGACCGCAAAATAGGTCTGCGGGTCGCATAACGGCCTCAGAGTGAAGCAGGCCAGCCCAGTTCCCATGGCCATTTTTCGCGGTCACTTTGCGGACCGCAGAATCATTATGCGGTCGCATATGCGACCACAAAACCTGTTTCAGAGCTTCATTTTTGGATTTTTAAAACCCGACCCTACTTCGTTAAAATAGATGTTAGGGGCCATTTTTGAGAAAAGTTGATACTTTAGAGTGAGGGAGAGAGCCCTAGAGGGAGAAAGTGATCTTCATCAAATTACTCTTCAATTCCTGCTTAAAACTAGGAAGATTATCAAGGGAAGCACCCTAAGTCTTCATCGAAAGATATTGAAGTTTCTAATATATCGAAACTTCTTCGAGTTTTAAGAAGCTCTATTGAGGTGTGTTCGCTAAACCCCCTTCTTCTTAGAATTGAATTCCCCATTGTTCGTGTAATTGGTGTATGTCCCCAATTGGTCATTATAGAATTGATTATTCCTAATGTATTGTGTTGAAAGATATATGTTTAATATTTATTCTAAATTCTTCTTCACGTCATCTCGCCTTGTGAGATTGTGTTCAAAACGTGGAATATGTGCTAGAAATGCCAATACTTCATGTCAAAAATTGAATAAAGGTTGTTGTGCTAAATTATGTGAAACGGTTGTATGTGCTTAGGATTACCAAGTTTGCCCATATGTTTACTAATGCGTTACATGATAGGTCTTATTGTTGTTGATGATAATGATATTTGAATGTGAAAAAGAGAAACTTGAATTATGGAATACGGCCAAGTGCCAAAATGACTTTATAATTGAGGCCACTCGTGCCAATATATTGATAAGATGGGAAAGAGATATGAAGTGAGATGATTGACTGAAAGGGGAGATGTCTCGAATGAGATGGCCTAGACGATCGGATGTCATGTCGCACACATGGTGGTAACTGTGCTGGAAATGATAATTGAAATTGTGGATATGGTTGATGTCTTAAATGAGATGGCCTAGCCGATCGGGCCGAGCTGGACTCCGTGTAAGAACACAATGGTATTGTGGATTGTGGCATATTGGCACTAAAAACCACACAACCTAATAACGTGGAAATTGACTTGAAAAACTATGTGATCCTTAACTTGATGTTTTAGTGTGATTTGAAGCTCATATTGCATTCTTGACTGCTTCCCCTGTATTACTATTCATGATTTAGATGGTGTTTAGTTTTCATACTAGTACTATTCGAGGGTACTAACGTCCCTTTTGCCGAGGGTGCTATATCTTTAAATGGATGCGGGTGGTTCTAATGCAGACAATGTCAATCACAGATAGTGGTGCATCCTTTTCCCAGCGGACTCGGTGAGCCCCACTTCATCCCGGAGTCATGTATTGTATCTTTTGTTATATTGTTATCACCTTTTAAAGTATAGCGGGGGCCTTTTTGCCGGCACCATCTTTACACTCTTTTGTATCTTTAGAGGCTCCGTAGACACTATGTGGGTTGTATATGGGTGTTAGGAAGGTCAACAGATTATGTTGTGTTTCGGACTATTGTTCCACTTAGTCATAAGGATGTATGTATTTTGAAACTTAACAATGATGTAACAAAATGAAATGATTTAGTAATGTATACATATATATATATATATATATATATATATATATATGATCTTTCTTACTGTTTAATTAATGAAAACATGCCTTCTATTGATCATAAGCGAGTTGGGTAGAAAATGTCTAACATGCTTGCTCGACCGAGTCCACTCGGTTGAGCGCCAATCGCGCTCCCCGAGATTGGGGCGTGACAAACTTGGTATCAGAGCCTAAGGTTTTAAAGTGTCCTAGGATGTCTCGGAGCCGTGTCTAGTAGAGTCCTTCTTATCAGTGTGTTGTCGACCACATCTATAAGTTGGAGGCTACTTGGACATTTAGGAACAATAACCTACTTTGATATTCTGGATCGTGCGATGAAGATGATTGTGCATCTGTTCTTCCTCTAACTCGTGCATCCATTTAACTTTCAGTATATGGCACCTAAAAAGAGAACAAGAAATGGTGAAAGAGCCAATGCTGCCTCAGGAGTGACAGTTGACCCTTTATTTGACAATGCGGGAGAATACCCGAGGGGTGAGGATAATCCCTCGACTAATTCACCGTCTGATTCCACTACACCTGGCCATGACACACCAGTGCTTACACCTACTAAGGGTGCGACGGTTCCTCCATCTGATATTCCGGTTCCACCTCCAGCCCTAGCTTCTGGTTCTGGTATTTTTGATAGGGATCTTAGGGGAGCTATTCAGATATTGAAGCACATAGTGGCCTCTCAGGCCCAAAGACCTAATGTTTCACCCACATGTTCTAGCCAACAAGGGGATTCTATTGGTTCTAGGGTGAACAAGTTTCTGCAGTTGGATCCTCCGGTGTTCACAGGTGAAAATCCTAAGGAGGACCCACAGAACTTCATTGATGAGATGCATAAGACTCTCCGGGTTATGCGCGCTACTGAGACGGAGGGAGTGGAGTTGGCCTCCTACCTCCAGAAAGGGGTGGCATATTCTTGGTTTGAGCTGTGGGAGGACTCTCGAGAGGAGGGGATCCCTCCAGCGAGGTGGAGTGATTTGATGATGCCTTTACAGACCATTTCTTGCCTACCGAGACTAGGGCAGCCTGTGCCGCAGAGTTAGAGAATCTTAAGCAAGGGAGTAAGAGTGTGTGGGAGTATCACATGGAGTTCGCGCGCCTGTCAAAATATGCTATTCACATGATCCCCACGATGGAGAGTCAAAATATGCGTGACACCTTTGAAAATTTTCCGAGGGTAGCCTTTTTAAAACTGATTTATGAAAATATTCGAAGGCCTGTTTTATTACGGAATTCGGACGTCGTTGAACCGTGTCAATTTGGCCGTATCCTTTTTAGTTTGGGACTTGCATCTTGGGCTTGTTTTTCCTGTTATACTTCGATCTTGTTCGAAGTGTCAGTCCCCGAGTGGGGTGGCCGTGTCCTATAAAAATTGAGGGTTTCCTTTTTAAGGTCTTATGATCTCGAGGTCTTAATAATTTGATCTCGTCTATTTTTTGGACGGCAGTCCCCGAGTGTGGGGTTAGTTGTTTGAACTTAAGTTGTGATCGGCCCTTAAGCATGTTTACACAATAGATCAAGAGTATGAAATTGCAAAGTAAAATTTTTCTAAGGCTTGAGATATTTGGCAAGGAAAAATACTTCTCTTAATAGATACATGCATACATGTTTGATGTCAGGGCTCGAGAAACCTATATGTGCACGGTTCATTCGAGCGTTTGGCCCTTACAAAATGTACCTATCGAGACACCACTATCACAAAGTAATTTCCTTGCAACAAAGTTGATATACGAGGGTGATGCCCCCCCAATATTCGAGGTTGATTGTAGAGAAGCCTCGGATACTGTTGAATTACTCTAAGTTAGCACGAACAATGGTTGCCTCGTTAAAACCCTCGCCAAAAAACCCACTTGGGACAAAAACCGGTCTAATGAAAAAAGAGTGCAACGCGTGCTTTCAGAACTAAAGACTTCTTGTTGAAGAATCCATCATCGTCCCTGATCGAACACCTAGAATTGGTTAGTTCTTAAAATATAAACAAAAATGGAAAGGTCGTACCTTAGCAGTAGTATCGTTTTAGGAGCGATACGTTCCAATTGTTTGGTAATTTCTCGCAGCTCATTGTGCCGAGATTGTAGATCCTTTACCGATGATGTCAAGGACCTGATACGGTCCCTCCCAATTTGGACATAGTTTTCCTTCATTCGGATTTCGAGTGTTGAGGGTGACTTTTCTCAGTACTAAGTACCCGATTTTAAAGTGTCGAAGGTTGGCTCTTCGGTTGTAATGCCTTTCGATTTGGTGTTTTTGTGCGGCAAGTCGAACGAGGGTGGCTTCTCGTCTTTCATCCAACAAATCTAGGCTCGTATTCATGTCCTCATGATTCAATTCTTTTGTTGCGTATCGAAACCTGAGTCTAGGTTCCTCGACCTCAACCGGGATAAGGGCTTTGGCCCCATAAACTAAAGAAAATGGCGTTTCCCCCGTACTAGATTTTGACGTTGTGCGGTATGCCCAAAGAACCTCGAGCAATATCTCTCTCTGTTTTCCCTTAGCGTCGGTCAATCTCTTCTTAAGATTTTGAGTGATGGTTTTGTTGGTCAGTTCGGCTTGTCCGTTCCCATTGGGGTGATATGGTGTCGATAGAATCCTTTCAATCTTGTAATCATCGAGAAATTTAGTCACTTTGCTGCCGATGAATTGCTTCCCATTGTCGCATTAAATCTCGGCAGGCATCCCGTATCGACATATAATGTGGTCCCAAATGAAGTCTATGACTTCTTTTTCTCTAACTTTCTCGAAAGTCTGTGCTTCAACCCACTTAGAAAAATAATCAGACATAAATAAAATAAACTGAGCTTTACCTCGGGCCGAAGGTAGAGGGCCGACGATGTCCATTCTCCATTTCATGAACGACCATGGGGATAAGACCGAGTGGAGCTGCTATCCGGGTTGGTGATCATTGACACATACCTTTGACATTTGTCACACTTTTAAACAAACTCTTTGGTATCCTTTTCCATATTGACCCAGTAGTACCCTGCTCTAATCAGTTTGTGAACTAGTGATTCGGCACCAGAATGATTCCCACAAGTGCCTTAGTGAATTTACCGTAACACATAATCGGTGCTCCAGGTCCCAAACATATCACCAATGGTCTATCAAACATCCTCCTAAATAGCGTTCCATCCTCGGCCAAAGTGAAACGTGCTGCCTTCGTTCGTAGAGTTCTCGACTCCTTTGGATCTGACGGGAGCTTCCCGTTCTTTAGATATTCGATGTACTTGTTTATCCAATCCCAAATCTGACTTGTAGAGTTTATTTCGGCATGACCTTCTTCGATTACTGATCTCGAAAGTCGTACGACAGTCCCTGAGTTAAGTTTGTCATCTTCGATCGATGACCCCAAGTTTGCAAGGGCATCGGCTTCGCTGTTCTGTTCCCGAGGTACATATTGTAATGTCCACTCTTTAAATCGATGCAGCGCGACCTGAAGCTTGTCCAAGTATCTATGCATTAGATCTTCTTGAACTTCGAAGGTTCTGTTGACTTGGTTTACCACAACTAGGGAATAACATTTGGCCTCGATGATCTCTGCTCCTAAACTTTTATCCAGCTCGAGACCTGCAATCAGGGCCTCATACTCGGCCTCATTGTTAGTTAACTTCGAGGTTTTGATAGATTGTCTAATTATGTTTCTTGTGGGCGGCTTCAAAACAATGCCCAGCCCGGACCCTTTCACGTTTGAAGCGCCGCTTGTGAAGAGGGTCCACACCCACGATGATGTGCCTGACTTTAATAATAGTTCTTTTTCGACCTCGGGTACGAGGGCTGGCGTGAAGTCAGTCACGAAGTCTGCCAAGAGTTGAGACTTGATGACCCTTTGGGGTTGATATTTGATATCGTACCCGCTGATCCCGACGACCCGTTTTCCCAGTCAACCCGAGAGTTCGGGTTTGTGCAAAATATTGCGAAGGGGATAAGTAGTTACAACAAAAATTGGGTGACATTGAATGTACTGTTTTAATTTCCTAAAGGCGCTTATTAAAGCAAACACTAATTTTTCGAAGTGTGGGTATCTGGTCTCGGCCTCACCTAAAGTTCGACTAACATAGTAAACAGGGATTTGCGTACCTCGCTCTTCTCGAACTAGGACCCCACTTACTGCTATTTCCGAGACTGCCAAGTATAAGTAGAGTTGCTCGTCCGCTTTCGGGGTATGAAGCAGTGGCGGGATCGATAGGTATATTTTTACTTCTTCTAAGGCTTGCTGCATTCCGGGGTCCATGCATAATTACTCTTCTTCTTAAGCAACGAGAAGAACCAGTGACTTCTGTCTGATGACCTCGAGATGAATCGCCCTAGGGCGGCTATGCACCTTGTTAACCTTTGTACGACCTTGACATTATCACGACCGTGATATCTTTAATGAATTTGATTTTGTTGGGGTTGATCTCGATCCCCTGATTTGATACCATGAAGCCTAGGAACTTGCCTGAGCCGACCCCGAACACACACTTTTTCGGGTTGAGCTTCATGTTGTACTTTCTTAGTATGCTGAAGATCTCCTGCAGATGTTCTAAATGGTCCTTTACTCGTACAGACTTAAATAACATGTAATAAATACAAACCTCCATTGATTTACCTATTTGTTCTTCGAACATTCGATTTACTAGGCGTTGATAAGTTGCACTATCATTTTTAATCCGAACGACGTTACGTTATAACAATAGGTGCCATATTTAGTGATAAACGAAGTTTTTTCCTGATCCTCCGGGTTCATCTGTATTTGATTGTACTCAGAGTAGACGTCGAGAAAACTAAGAATCTCGTGGCCGGACATGGCATCGATCATGCGATCGATATTCGGCAAAGGAAGAGAATCCTTAGGGTAGGCTTTGTTCAAGTCCTTATAGTTCACGCACATTCTAAGTTTATTTCCCTTCTTAGGGACTACAACTACGGTTTCTAACAACTCGGGATATTTAACTTCCCGAATTGACCCTATTTTGAGAAGTTTGGTTACCTTGTCCTTGATGAATGCGTGCTTAACCTCAGACTGAGGCCTTATCTTTTGCTTTACTGGACGGAACTTTGAGTCCAAGCTTAGCCAATGCATAATGATTTCTGGTGGGATCCCTGTATACCTTTTGTTCGGGCTGGTCCTTGATCAATATCACTTATTCTCGCTCTTCGACTGTCGATTTAATGGTGTCGGAATCGTCGGGAATTATGAAGGATCGAGGGATCCAGTAGTCATTGTCCTCATCCGCTCCCTGCTTCTCCGACTTAGTCGAGGCTGGTGCATGTGGTTGCTATTTGACCTCCTGCTTTCCTCTTGACTCCGATCCCTTTGTTGATGAGAGTGCTGATATCAGTATCACTTCATAGACCATAAACATTTCTTTGGCATCATGTTGTTCCCCAAACGCCGTTTTTACTCCCTCTGGTGTTGGGAACTTCAGAACTTGGTGAAGGGTTGAAGGTACCGCCCTCATGTTATGAATCTAGGGCCTTCCGAGCAGGGCGTTGTATCTCATATCGCCCTCCATCACATGGAACTTTGTTTCGTGAACGGTCCTGGCTACGTTTACTGGCAAGATAATTTCACCTTTGGTAGTTTCACACGCCGTGTTGAAGCCATTAAAAACTCGAGCTGCGGGCATAATCTGATCCTGTAGACCGAGTTGATCCACGACCCTCGATCGAATAATGTTAGCCGAGCTTCCTGGATCATTCAAAGAACATTTAACTTGAATTTATTCATTAGGATAGATATTACCAATGCATCATTGTGGGGTTGTGAGATCCCCTCTACTTCCTCGTCATTTAACGACAAGGTCCCTTCCGGCACATAGTCCCGAGCTTGCTTTTCCCTGGTGATCGACACCTTGGTGCACTTGAATACGAGTCCCTATGGGATATCGACCCCACCGACGATCATGTGAATCACATGATGTGGTTCTTCATGCTCGTTCTTCCTCTTTGCATCCTTGTCTCTGAAGTGGTTCTTATCTCGGTTGCTCAAGAATTCTCGAAGGTGGACCTCATTGAACAAATGGGCTACCTCCTCCCTTAGATGTCTGCAGTCCTCTGTTCTGTGACCATGGTTACCATGGTATTTGCATATCTGATTTGGCTTCCCCTGGTTCGGTTCGCTTTGTAGAGGTCGAGGCCATCTGATATCTTTGATCCGCCCAACGGCCGATACAATAAGTGATGCATCGACGCTAAAGTTGTATTCTGATAGTCGTGGTGCTTTTGTGGGATCGACATGTTTATCGAAACCACTCTTACTCATGAGCCCTCGAGAGCTCTGTTCTCGATTGTTTCTTCGATCACTTCGAACGGGATTGTGTACAAGGCTCTTCTTCCTATGATCTCAGCCATATGGTTGATACTGATCTCTATTCGATCGGGGTTCTCTGTCGATGTCCCTTTGAATTCTGCCGATGGGCCTATTTGGATAAACAAAACCGGAAGGATTTCTCAACTGATTATCCTCGACCCTGATTTTTGACTGGTACCGATTATGCACATCAGGCCAAGTCATAGCTAGATACTCAATTAAATTCTGCTTTAGCTGCCATGAGTCCACCGAACTTCGTACGTAAGACCTTGAGTAAAAGCTTGGACAACCCAATCATCTGCGACCGGGGGGGGGGGGGGGGGGGGGG
>ML258443.1:28598-71707 GCA_005239495.1 Nicotiana undulata | reverse complement strand
TAAGAAAAAGCAGCAGAGACACACCGACCCGGGGGGGGGGGGGGGGGGGGGGGGGGGGGGAGGGGGAGGTAGGTCCATGCGTTCCATCTGGAATCGAGATACAAATTCCCTTAACATTTCGTTGTCCTTCTGTTTTACTTTGAAGAGGTCCGACTTCCTAGTCTCAATCTTTATTGCCCCGGCGTGTGCTTTGATGAAGGAATCTGCAAGCATTGCAAATGAATCAATGGAATTGGGCGGCAAATTGTGGTACCATATTATCGCCCCCTTTGATAAAGTTTCTCCAAACTTCTTTAGTAGAACGGACTAAATCTCGTCATCCTCTAAATCTTTCCTCTTTATTGCACATGTATAAGAAGTGACATGCTCATTAGGGTCGGTGGTCCCATTATACTTGGGAATTTCTAGCATGGGGAAATTCTTCGGGATGGGCTTAGGAGCCGCACTTGTGGGGGGGGGGGGGGGGTTTTCTGCACGAACTTCTTTGAATCCCAAACCTTCAGAATCAGTAGTGCCCCTGGTATTTGGTCAACTCGGGAGTTATATGTTTCTACCTTATTGTCATTTTCTTCAATCTTTTTCTCTCCCGATTCAATTCGCTTTGTGAGTTCCTCGAGCATCTTGATAATGGCGGGGTCAGTCCCTGATTCATTCACGTTTGGCCTCTCCGGTTTTGGTTCGGCTCTGTGAACAACTTCTAGTGAGGGTTCGGGTTTGACCCCACTCGGTGCACGATTTTGATTTTGTAGTTGCGCTATAGCAGCTTGTTGGGCCTGTAACGTTTCAAGTATCAGTTGAAGGCTAACTCCGCCGTCTTCGCCGCCCTACATACCTCGACCACCTGATCGAACTTCCATGCAGACGCTATTCTCGGGATCGATGCCCAGATTTGCATTTAGGGCGACATGGGAACTGACGTCAATGGGATTTGCAATCGGTGTACTCCCTCGAGGCCAACCTGAGATACTTCAATCCCTGGAGCGGCTATATTATTGTTTTCTCCATGAAAACCAAGGCCGTTGTCGGCGTGTGTGGGTGCTGCTTGTGAGTTCGACATGCTAATCTTGAAATCAAAAATACTTACGAGAACAAGCGTAAAGTAGTGTGTGTTATGAGAATTAATACCAGACAATCAGTATTATCCTTAGCCCCACAGTGGGCGCCAAATTGTTTACCCTTAAAATCGAATAACAATTAAACTTATAAGTGGTTTTAAGGACACGTGATTTCACCTAATACCAATTGATAAATGCGATGATTAATAATGAAAATTAACAGTAAGTAAAGCAAACCAGTGTTGAAATGCAATTCATCCCTCGAGCTAGAATGTGCTCGAACTGACTGGTAATCGTGTTATGAAGTATGAAGTAAACTGATGAACTAGAGAGTGTAAGAGAAAAAGAATATTGTATTGCTCTGATATCCGAGAATAAGATGGTTTACGAATGATTGGAACTCCCTTTATATAGTAGAGGAATTCCACTTATGGTACAATTCTAATTACCGAAGGAAATCCCATGATTGACTAAATAACCGTCCTTGATTAGATCCGTTCCGAGACTTCCGCCATGATCTTCGACCTGTCACAGATATCTCGACTTTCCGTTATTATGGAACGAAATCATCCTTATATAGTGAAATTAATAGAATCAAAATAGTATGTAATGCACAACATCACTAAGACGTGAAATTTATGCATCTATTATTATGGTTATTAAAACATATCATTATCTGACATTTCGCTGTCAAGATCCTATAAGACGTGGCGACTAATTATCATTACTAAATTGAGCTCGGATGTAATGCATTTTCATACGGTTGTTCTCCTTACACTTACGGTTCTAGGCCATATTAAATTGTTGAGCTGTACTACGCGATATGATCTAGCACGGCTCCTTGGCCGTTTAAGCCCATATGCTTGCATCTCTTGTTCTAGTCCTATAGCCTTATTAACACACCAGCGCTACTCCTATATTTTCTTATTGTTATAACTTTGATTATAACGCTCCTTTGGGTTATTCGAGTAGTCGAACTCTTCTTTCAATGCCTAAATCCTACCCATTTCTCTAAACATTTCTCCATGATATAACAAAAATTTTCGGTTTAATCAAAAGAACTGGTTCCACTCTGACATACTAATGGATTGCAATGGTTTTTTTGGTACACATCAATCACTATTTGTGCTACAAATATTTCTTTAAATCGTACAAATATAGTGTTTATTAGACAAGAAATCATAATAGTACAAGTGTATAATTACATATATGGACAATACAAGACAAGGCACGTCTCTGATTAGTATATTTTCTGATGCACCTACGACAATCTTAGTACATTGTGACTCAGTTTTTCTGTATGACAAGACAAGGCCGCCATTAATTTGTACATCTTCTGATATAACTACGAGAATCTTCCTACCATTTCATACCACATCTTATACATGCGCTATACATATAATACCATAGGAATCTTGGCCATCATAACCACAACTCAAATCACATTCAACAATTTATTCTCACTCGCCTTTCCAAAATGTGTAGGAAACTTACCTTTAACAGTTGATATAAGAAAAAACAAAAGGGCGATAAAATCCATATGGTATTAGTGAGAAAGTGAACAGTATCAAACCCTATCTTAAAATATTAGATGATGTACCCGTGCGATGCACGAGTCCAATTATTATTTTCTTCTTCTTTTTCTTGTTTTTTTTTCTTTTAATATTTCTTGGTCTATTGCTAATTACATACTTTTTATGCCTTTAGGAAAAGAAGAAAAAGAATAGGCTTTTGTGTAATAACGTATATAATCACGATTACATGTATTGTTATTTATCTTTTGCATTATGTGTATTTTAATTTTTCTGAAATCGTATTACTATACCAATTACTTTGAAATACTTGTCGAAGTTTATGCTTTATTATACAATAATTGGATAATATATAATTCAAGTAGAATTTAAATTATTTCTATATAGGATGTACATTTTTTTTATTTTAAATTTTTCTTGCACCACTAAGCGTTAAGCTAATTAGTATAAAATAATAATTAAAAAGTCAGTTGAAAAATAAGTCGTCGTGTATTTTTCTAATTGTTTAAATTGAATGATATATAGTTTTATTCTTTTAGTATTTTCAGTTGTGTTAATGTATTACTTTTTTCTTTTTATACTAATCAAAATTTGAATAACAAAATATATTAATATTATTTTCAAATAGTTGATAAAAAGGTACTTTTTGGTCCTTTGAAATAATAATCGTGATTTTTAATTATTGAGAATTTTAACAAAAAAAATTGTATTTTGTTCTAGTTGAATGACATAATATTACAAATAAATGAATCTCTCGATCACGCTAAATAATCAAATTGACCTTAAATTGAAATATTGCAGTTTTTTTCTAGTTTGATTTGATATGACTGAGATACTATTTAGGGTATAATGCAATTTTCATCAAAATAATAGTGTTTGTTGAGACTTTTTAAAATATAATTAATTGTATATTTTGTGTATTTTTAAATTTATATAATGTTAAATTCTTATTGAATAGAGTATGTACCCAAGTAACTTCAATCATAGAGGGAGACGTATAATCCTGTACGACGATACTTCTCATACTTCCTAATATATAATGGTTTTTAAAAGAAAACAATTCCACAAATCAATTGTCTTAGTTTTTACTTCAGATATCTTCAACTCATATTTTAGAGAAGGGATACTTATTATAGAATTTGAACAAATTTTTAATATTCTATAATAAAAAATGGGGCTTGAAACTATATATTATTCTTAAATATTTTTTCCGAATTTTAGAAAGTATTCTAATTGAAATTACAATTTAATGAGAACTTTGTATAAAATAATATCAATTTATAATGACATAATAACATTTGAATATAAATCAGCATACATTATCACTAATTCTTTCTTAATAAAATCTTCTTTACCTGGAATAGTTAATAAATAAAATAAATAAAATAATAATTCTTAAGGAAATAAAATAATTGTCATATATAAATGTATGTGACCTTAGTATTTTTAATCAGGTGAACATTTGAATTATGAAATTATCAAAAAGATAATTTTTCTATTGAAAGTACTTATTGAAAAAATAATAATAATAATAATCAAGTAATGCATTTAATGAAGATAGTGAAAGTTGAATGAAAAGTGGGGTCCACTAAACTTTTGAGCCTAGTATACAAACAAATAATGTACTAATATATTTGAAATGATTATTATATCCTTGATCAACCTCATCTTCTCTCTTTTATATAATAAAAAATAAAAAAATATGCTAGGTTGTTACACTGATCTAGGATGATAAGTGATATGGTATTATTCGTTCCTTAGTGACAATTATGGGTTATATTATGATGCTCTTAGCCCAGATAAATATGTAGATGATGATGATGACAACAGAGTCGACAAAGTAGATGAGGATGCAGTAGTTTCTGACAGTGAGGAAGATAATATAAATAGGTGGCAATATATTGGGATAAATTTATTCTTGTATGTTTGTAATTGTTTGCATGAAAAAATAAACAATCGTGTTTTAATGTGTCATTTATAATGCAAACACCTTTACTTAACATCGATTATTATAGAGTTTTACAAACTCAAGAATATACATTTCTTACAAATAACACACTAATAGTATGCCCGTGAAATGCCAGCATTGGAGGAACTATCACCATGGCTTAAAATGACATCTTAACCACTTAGTGGATATTTTTTCGATTAAATTATAAGAAAATACACCTGACTTTATACTATAATAAAAAATGGTCTATGTTTTTAAGGTTTACCCATTCTAACTTATATTTTACATATTTTAAAAGCACTAGTACATTTAAAATATGTGTTCTTACAATCATTGCTTCTAAAAGTTATGGAATTAAATTTGTGTTCTTACAACATTGCTTTTGCTCTCCTCTTCTCACATCCTCGACATATGCTTCAAGGGGCTGTATATTTTCTGCTCCTCCTCTTGTGTCACCTGGTTGCAATGTAAGAAAATTGAAGAGTAGAAGTCCACCATTGAAGACCATTCAAAGTTTTGCTTTCGAAAATGATTTTTTTTATTTTGTTATTTTTTTGGATTGAGTGTTGTTCCAATTGATTGAAAATATCAAAAGAAGTTCAAAATGTAAATTTGAAGTGATTTGGAGTAGATTTGAGCAAGATTTGAATTAAATTTAAGAGAAGACGCAAGGAAGAAGACGAAGTCAGTTTTTTGTATAAGTATGTATAATCTTGTATAATAGTGTATATGAGTGTATAAACACATCTTATACACTTTTATACACATTTATACAAGCGTCTGTAGACGAACTTCTTCCACGATTTTCAGTTGCAATCTTGTTCAAAACCAGTCCAAATCTCCATGAAATGACTTCAAATTTTATATACAACCTCCTTATACTATTTCTAACAAGTCTAAATAACACCCACTCCAAATTTCTCTCAAAATCAAATTCGGAATTTAAACCCACATGTTTAAGCTTGTTAAAAATCTAATTTTCATCACCCAAATGAATTTTGTTTGTTGAACTAATATTGAGTCACAATTACTGATTCGAATATTAACTTAAATGCTTGAGGAATTTATTTTAAAAATTAAATAGTAATTTTGAGAACCTATTAGAGTTGGATATTGAGTTTTAGTCTATTATTTTTAGGTTAATTGATTGTAAATTGAAATATGAACTATAAAATTAAAAAACATGAATCCCAGTTATTCTAATATGAAATTTTCCATACTTTTTCCGATCATGTACTGTTTGCGCACAGAGTCCATATTTTTGGCTGTATGCTATTCGCAATATCCATCTGATTGTGAATCCGACTTGCTTTTGCACTCCGGTTTGATATAAAAACGCTTTGTTATTATAGACTATCACAAAAGAATTTCGGTGGCCATTAAGCCGCATCACCTAGTGGTTCGAAATTCCAACTATAGGTTCTTGAATATGATTCGATACTAACTCTGCACTTATGTACCTCGTGGCCGAAAACCCAACATGCTAGAAATACTTCAACGTATGAGAACATGGCATGTGGTATGTTGTCCATTTGTTACATGAATATCTCCGTGTTTGCTCACAAATTTTGTGGACGTTATTTCTACAAACTAGTTCGAACTTTAAAAATATAACCATCATTGCTTTATTCAACATATGTATCCATTGTACCCTCTTTTTATACCTCTCAAAACGTTTAACCGGATATTGCATATGTTTATTCACCTTGTTTACCTCGAAATACGAGTAACAATTAAACTTATAATGTAATTATAAGAATACATGATCTGATTCAGTGCCAATTGATAAATAACTAAGTAAATATATGAAAAAGATTGAAATGGATCAAACCAGTGCCGTTTGCAAGTTATCGACCTCGGTTTGGGATAGGCTCGAGATCAAGTGTCAAAGAATAATAAGAATAATAAGAACAATAAGACAATAAGGACAATAAGAATAGTAGAGAATTAAGAGCGAACAAAAGAGCAGAGTGTTTGTATTTCTCAGTAAGTGCGTATATGATTCATTTGATCCTTACAAATGAACATGGTTCCTCTTTATATAGTAGAAGAATCCTAAATAAGGTATAACTCTAATTTCGGAAGCAAAATACATGATTGATATCAATAACCGTTAATGGTTCTGCCAATCCCGAGATTCTCGCCGAGATTGGTGGTCGATTGTGGATATCTCGTTATTCCGTTACTTCGATGTCTATCTAGCCCGATCTCCATTCTTCAATCTCCTTGTTCCTCGAGCTCGGGCTTGCTTCGATACAGACTTAATTTCCAGGAAGATTTTCGAGCCCGTAAAATCGAGCGTGGTCGATTTTATCCGTATATAGATAGTCCCGCGTTTCTTAGAATGAAATGATAAGAAACGATTTGAGCCTCGATTCCCTTGTACCTCGATCGTTACCTCGTCTCCATGACGTAAGCGGTGAATGTGACTGAAACATCCCATTGGTTCGGTTTCCAAGAAACCATCAATGCATGTCAGTCATCGGTCGGCCACTAGTGATACCGAACCTTCGCCACAAGCCTATAAATACCACCTCTCTTGTTGATTCAAAATTTACTTTGCTTTGATTATAAATTCTTGATTTCCCAATTCTTCTCATATATTTCTCTCATCGCCGCCAATTACGCCACCGTTGCTTCAACCGGAACCACTAATTCCATACTTTTCTTTCACCTTCTACAAATATAAAATGGCGAAGACTTCCAAGACTGTGCCGCAAAAAGAGAAAGTTTCTTCTTCTTCCCGGCCGGCCGGCCGGCGATAAGATGCCGGTGGAGCCTCGTATCGAGGAATGTGTCCCGGGGATAATCGAATTAACTTTCGAATTCAAATTCGAAAGGCCCTCCTCAGTCCCAGGCCGCTGTGAACCTACGTCCCGATACATCTGCTCAATATATCGGAAGGTGACCTCGAGAGGGTGAAGAAGGACTGTGGATGGGAAAATAAGGAAATGGTGGTTGCTTACCCTGAGGAGGACATCACCACCTACATGAAAGGGTATTTGAGCATATATACATACCCTTTCACTCTGGGTCCTGTAGATCCAGTCATACTTGACTTCTGCCGCCAGTATCGTGTAACCCTCGGCCAGATCTATCCCTCATTCTAGCGCATCGTTAACCTGATCAGGTTCTTCTCGAGCAAGGTCGAGGGAATGACCTTCACCCTCGACCATCTGATAAGGTTGTACAACCCTCATCTTTATCGAGGTGGATTGATAAGGCTACAACATCGGGCCGCAAAGACGGTGTTCTCAAGTATTAACTAAGACAAAGACCGAGGTTGGATGGGCCGATTCGTCCGAATCATGACCTTCGATCTGATCCCGATCGAGAAAATGCCATTCCCTGAGGAATGGAACACGAAACGTAAATGCGATTTCGATTTGAGTACTTTACTGTTTTACTTTTTTTATCCTTTTACTAACTCATATTCCTTTCTCATGATGTAGTTTATCCCTGGTTTCCTAGTGCAATTCTGGATCTCGAAGGCTGGGTTCGACAACTGGCCTCCACCTCTAATCATGCCAAACGTTGCTGGCGTGATTTGACCAAAGGCAGATGGGAGGCTAAGAACCATGGTGAGTTCCTTTACTTGTAGATCAAAGTTATTTTTGTAGTATAATCCTTACTTACTTGGTGTCTTGGTGAAAATGTTGTCATGAGGCCACCTCCATCTGGGGAGGAGGAGGCGTCGAAGCCAAACAAGGAGGGAAAAAGAAAAAGAACTTCTCCTTCTGATACCCCAAGCCTAAGAAAGAAAAATCTCGGAAGTCAAAAGCTGAGCCTCTTGCTCCTCGAGTAGACGCAGTTCAGCAACTCCGAGAGGAAGATGAAGAGGGTGAAGATGACGGTTTCCCGTTGGTGACACGAAAGAGGGGAAACACTGGAGCTTCCATGAGTGTCGAGCCGGCGGAGCTTGAGGTCACCCCCCTCGGTCTGAGGGAATTTTGGAGGAGGGTCCAAGTAAAGTCCCTGAGTAATCATACGATGAAGACGCTGCCCGCCGTGACCATCAACTGGTGAATGCGCCCCAAGGATCTAGCCCCGAGGCCCTTTGGAGATAAGAAAATGTCCCAAGTGATTCACTTGGGATAATCAACATCGGTGACTCGCCGATCGATCCCTCATTCTACGAGGGGAAGTTCCAAGAGGCCCGAGCCATGGGTACTCCTGATGTGGGACAGGCCCATGAAGGGAATGACATATTTCAGGATTGCTTCGTCGGAGTTGACGATGGTCTCGATCCTGACGCTTCGTTCGTGTTCGACGAGGCTCAGCTGTTCCTGAAGCAAGTAAGTTTTATTTCTTTATATTGACACTCGCGTTTACTTAATATTCCTTCTAATTTGACTCCCTTCTTTGTGTATAGGCCATGGTGCTTCATCGAGAAGCATCTTCAAAATCCAAGGCCGATCTATCTCGGTATGAGGCAGATCTCAAGAAGCTCGTAGAGGAGAGGGATGGACTCAAACTCGTCTATGTTCAACTAGAAGAGGAGATTATGACCCTCCGAGCTGAACTCTCAAAGGATCGACATGATCATATTGATCTCATCGAATAGGTAATCATAACTTCTCACAAGTTTGCTAAGTGTTAGTTCAATTTCGGCAACTAACTCTTCGGTTTTTGCAGTTTCAGCGGAAGGGTGAGCTGGTGGAGCAGCTTCGGGAGGAGGCCAAAATGAAGAAAGCCTAAACTATGGGTTGGAGACAACATATGGAGCGCCTTACCTCGGAGAAGGATACGTTTCATGGCCAACTTGCATCAGTCAAAATCCAGCTTCAAGCTGTGAGGGAGGAGAACTCGACCCGAGCTTGGAAGATTGAAGAGTTCGAGGCTAAGATAGTCGTCGAGCTTTCTAAGGCTAAGTGTGAGGTACATGCGCTTGGGGCCTCTTATCGAGATGATGCCGAGGCTGCCAATTTTCAGGCACAGGAGATCTCCACTGAAACTGAAATTAATTGTCGTGTGTCATTGACCATGCTAGGTGGCAGTCTCGTAGAGAGGCTCTCGAGGAAGTACACGCCCATGGCTTCTACCTCTCGGCTAACATAGAAGATGCCAAAGTTTTGGAGGCCGAGGCCGCAACCTTTCTTTCCGACGAAGAGGAATCATCCAGTGGGTCCGAGAGTGGAGAGGGTGATGATGAGGCCGTTGAAGAAGTAGCTCCCGAAGATGTGGATCTCGAGGATGTGGCTTCCGACTAGGCCTTTAGTGTTTTTTCCTTAATCTTTTTTTGTGTAAGGCCATGATTGGCCTCTTGTATATATTTTTTGGATATAATAGAGAAATCTTCCTTCAAATGCCTTCACAAATTCCAAGTTAAAATATGCTTTCTGTCTTTATTGAGAATGATGGAAATTTTTATTGCTGTAATTCAACTCGTAATCGAAATAAACCCTTAACCTTGTTTTATATGAGGGCAAGTCCCCGAGTTCGAAATTTATTTGATACCTTATTTCGGGGGTGTCTTGATTGAATCGATTGATGTGTTATCTTAAATAATCGATTTCGAATGAATTTTGAACTTAGGATAAGGCAAACCCTTAGGTTTTTATCAAATGATTGTTGAGTTTTCCGAGCTTACAACGATATACTCTTTAGGTGAGTCTTCGAGTTGTAATTGACATTTGTTCGAGCTCGGAGTAGCGGAACCCTTGGGTTCAAATTGAGTGAGAGCGAGGTCTCGAACTCTAATTGTCTTGGCCCTTAGGCTTTTTAGATCGACCTTTAGGCTCTTTATATTTTCACTTAGTCTCTTTAGATCGGCCCTTAGGCTCTTTAAGTTGGGCCAATTCGGCTTCTAAAAATGGCTATTATTTTTCCCTTTTCGACTAAAAGACTTATTGAAAATTTCTCTATGCCTTAGCATGTGTTTTTTTGTACCCATTGGGTTTTTTGAGGGTCTAGTGATCAGAACCCTATCTTTTCTTAACTCGTTTGAGTTAATATAATTTGACACCTCTTGAGATTTTTTTGAAGGCTGATATTATCGAAGACTTTAAATTATTCGAGTGCTGATTTTATCAAAGACCTTTTTCATTTGCTTTGCCGAGGGTATCCTTATTTAACCGAATTTTCAAAGTATTTGAAGGCCTTTTGTTTATGGTGGAAATCAAATGTCTCCGAGCCGCGTTTATTTCGGCCGTAGCCTTTAATGTGACCATAGTATTTAATATGGCCCTAGCCTTTGGGATTGTCTCTTGGATTTGTTTCCCGATAACATTTCGAACTTGTTCGAAATGTTAGTCCTCGAGTGTGATGGTCTTGGCCTATATATCGAGATGTGCCTCTTTGAGGTCTTGTAATTTTGAACTTAAATAGCTCAGTGTGCAGTCCCCGAGTGTTCGGGGTATGCTTATACTTGGCCCTTGAGCCATTTTTCACAAGTGTTAGTTTTGCACAATAGATCAGAATTGTAAGTACATGACTCCCATAGTAGAAAAATTATTCGAAACATGAGATGCTCGAGAAAAGAGAATGCTTCTTTGTATTATTTATACATGCGTACATGATTTGTTGTCGGGACCCGGCTAACCTATATGGACACGGTTCATTCGACCGTTTGGCCCAGTACAAAATTTTCCTATCGAGACCCATTGATGCTACGCACATTTCTCGAACACATAACATCCGAGGGTGATGCCTCCCAGTATTCGAGGTTGATTGTAAAGAAGCCTTGGATACTGTTGAATTATCCTCAGGTAACACATAATTGTTGCCTCATTAAAAACCTCACCAGAAAAACCCATTTGGGATAAAAACTGGTCTAAGGGAAAAATAGTGCAATGCGTACTTTAAAACCTAAGGTCTCAATTCCTTGGATCAGATTCCTGTAATGAGTCAGTTTCGAATATTTAAGTAAATGAAAAAAGAGAAAATCATACCTTAGTAATAGTACCGCTTGAGGAGTGATATGTTCCAGTTATTAGACAATGGTTTGCCATTCATTGTTCCGAGTTTGTAAGATCCCTTCATGACAATGTCGAGGATTTGGTGTGGTCCTTCCCAATTAGGACCGAGTTCTCCTTCATTAGGGTCTCGAGTGTTGATGGAGACTTTTCTTAAGACCAAGTCCCCGACTTTGAGGTGTCGAAGGTTGGTTCTCCTGTTGTAGTGTCTCTCGACTCGTTGTTTTTGCGCGCCCATTCGAACGGGTGCTGCCTCTCGCCTTTCGTCTAACAACTTGAAACTGGTGTTCATGGACTCGTGGTTCGATTCCTCTTTCGCATATCGGAACCTAGCGCTGGGTTCTCCCACTTCGACTGGTATCAAGGCTTCGGAGCCGTACACTAAGGAGAATGGAGTTGCTCCCGTACTAGACTTCGACGTTGTCCGATAAGCCCATAGGACCTCGAGAAATTTTCCCCTCATTTCCCTTTGGCTTCGTTTAACGTTTTCTTCAAGTTTTTGATGATAGTCTTGTTTATTGATTCGGTCTGTCCGTTCCCACTAGGGTGATATGGTGTCAATAATATCCTCTTTATTTTTTTATCTTCGAGGAATTTTGTTACTTTATTGCCGATGAGCTGTTTGCCATTATCACACACAATTTCCGCGGGTATCCCGCATCGGCATGCGATGTGATCCCATATAAAATCGATCACTTACTTTTCTCGAACTTTTTCAAAGGCCTGTGCTTCAACCCATTTAGAGAAATAGTCAGTCGTAAATAATATGAACTTAGCTTTACCTAGGGCCGATGGCAAAGGACGGACGATGTCCATCCCCCATTTCATGAATGGCCATAGGGATATGACCGAATGAAGTTGTTCTCCAGGCTGGTGGATCATCGGTGCAAACCTTTGACATTTATCACATCTTCAAACGAACTCCTTATAGTCTTTTCCATGCTATCCCAATAGTGACTTGCTCTGATGACCTTTCGAACTAGTGACTCGGCGCCGGAATGGTTTCCACAAGTGCCTTCGTGGATTTCTCGCATAACATGGTCAGTATATCCTGGTCCCAAGAATAGTGCCAATGGACCATCGAACGTTCTCCTGTATAATGTTCCGTCTTCGTCTAATGTGAAGCGAGCGACTTTAGTCTGCAAGGCCCTCAATTCTTTGGGATCCGATGGCAACTTCCCGTTCCTCAAGTATTCGATGTATTTGTTTCTCCAATCCCAGGTTAATCTTGTAGAATTGATTTCAGCATGCCCTTCTTCGATTACAGATATCGAGAGTTGGACGACAGTCCCCGAGCTGATCTCATCTTCGTCGAACGATGACCCTAAATTGGCAAGTGCATCGGCCTCGATATTTTGTTCCGGGGTATATGTTGTAGAGTCCACTCTTTGAAGCGGTTCAGGGCCACCTATAATTTGTCTAAGTACCTCTGCATCCTGTCCTCTCGAACATCGAAGGTTCCATTTACCTTGTTAACTACCAGTAGGAAGTCACATTTAGCTTCAATAACTTCCGCTCCCAAGCTTTTAGTTAGTTCGAGACCTGCAATCATAGCCACATACTCGGCCTCGTTGTTAGTCAATTTGGCAGTTCTAATTGATTGTCTAATAACATTGCCCGTAGGCGGTTTCAAAAAAATACCGATGTAGACGCGTAATTTTTGATCCTCCCCGAGATATTATACTTTTTAGCGTTTAAATATTTTGTTTAGGCCTAATATTTCTTTTAATTTATTTTATCAAAAAACAAAAAATACAAAAATATTTGTTCATCTTTAGTCTAAGGTCAATTAGTATATTTATATTTATAGTATTTTAATTTTACCATGGCTTTAGCCTATTTTTCTACTTTTTACTTTATTATAACTTTTGAAAATACAAAAATAATTTTTGCTTTTAGTATTTAGTTTTATCTTAGTAGTTTATTTTAATTAAGAGTGAAATTTAGATTTTATGCTATCTAGTCTTCTTAGTCTAAAACTAAAACCCAACAAAAACGGACCCAACCCAATTTCCCAAATTGGGCCAAGCCCAAATCCTTTACAACCTAAAAAATACACAAAACCTTACAGACCAAAAAAAAAACTCTTCTTCAACAACACAAGACCCTGACACCAAAAAACAAAAAACCCCTAATACTCTTCATCTTCACCAACAACTCTGGCCGCCGCTGGAGCCACCTCCCTTACCCCCAAAAGCCAGCCGCCCACCAGATGAGAGACCTCACTCTCTTATTCACTTGACAAACAACCACATACATACATAGACATAGAAAGGGAGAGAACGGACGAAAAATCGGAGGGGCTTTTGGACAGAAATCAGGAAGCAATCAGGGAAGTTTCAAAGAACTCATCAACTACAATTTTAGTTCCTTTTAATGTCACTTCTGCTTCTCAAATCTGAAAAGAATATACACATTGGTTTATGATTTTTGGAGTTCTTTCTTCTAATTTTCAGTGGATTCGTATATAAAACTATTACAGTTTTCTTTTAGCCTTGCTTTTGATTTTCGAAGAAGAAAACACCTAAAAAATATTAGCTACTGATTTGGTTTTTTCAAAAATGGTTTGCGTCTGAGTTGAACTCAAGTTCGCGTTCGATTTTTGGTAGCCGTTCTTGTTGGAGCTCGGATTTCAGCAACCGTTTTTCTTCTCAACAAGGCCCTACCATTGTAGTTGAGTCTTGAATCCGTGTTTGGTTCAGTTTTCCGGCGTCGATTTGTGATTCCGTCTAGTTTTCAACTTTTCGGTGCCAATTTAAGTTCCGTCCAAGGTTTCATTCGTCGAATTTCGATTCCGGCTTCTATTATGCTACTGTAATTGTTGAGGTCCATTCTAAATTTTCCTCTTCGTTGCTATATTCTATTACATTGTAAAGTGGTGCATTTTTAATTTTACTGATTTATTGGTCTTTGATCGTGTTATCATGTGTTAAATATTATTTATTTGTGATATTGAGGGCTGGGTACCTAAATTGAAAGAAAATTAGAACATAAATGTTTTATTTAGTTTTGTTTATTGCTTTGATCGCTAGGAGCATGTTTAGGCCTACCACGCCAGGGTAGGCAAACTATATGCTTTTTTTATTCTTTTATTCGAGGTGAGTGGTCGTCCCCCTTAGTTTATATTTAGGGAAATGCTCCGTAAAGTTTGTATATATTAATTATCCGGGGAATGCCCCGAAAAACTTTGTAAATATTTTGGAGGCCTTGACGATCGCTATGGAGGAAGTATAATGTAGGTTAGCTTAGGATTTTCATTTATATTTCTTTTTCTTTCACCTAAATTTGAATATTTTAAAAAGTCAACTAGATCGAGTACGTAACCGTGACTTTCACGGGACTCGGGGAATGCCTAACACCTTCTCCCCGAGTCAAATGAGCCCCCTTACCCGAATCTCTGGTGCAAACTTAGTTTAAGAGTCAAATGTGTTTTGAAAGGAAATTGTCATTTTTTATTTAAATTAAAAAAGCGGTGACCTGGCACACCGAAATCAAATGCCAAGTGGCGACTCCGAGTAAATCCTTTAAAACACAATCTTTTGTCACATTCAAATTTGAAAACCCTTTCGAACTTTGCAAAACCTTTTTATTTATTTTAAGAGGGTTTCGTGAGAGTTTGAAGAAAAAAAGGGGTGTGACATCTCTGGCGACTCTGCTGGAGAACTGCAAGTTCGAGCTGATACTTGATCTAGTTGGATTTTAGGATATTCGGTTGAGGTGTTTGTTTTATTTATTCGGTTTGTTTATTTTATTTCTTATTTTTTTTGTTATTTGTTTATCGCTTTTCCTTATGTGTTACCACTTTATAACTGTCATCATTTTCATAACCATGAGTCTTCTTTCTGCAATAAGTCTCCTAGTATGCATCACGTACACGAACTCTTTGTCGAGTCACCCTTATTTTAGGAGGGGGAGCCGTCGGACGTATGGAGTGGGTGGAAAGCTTAAGCAGCCACCATCGACCATACGCTCCCCCGAATTGCCTTGTTAGTGAACCCAAAACGTAGGTCAGCCTTTATGTAATGACCCAGCCGGTCGTTTTGCGTATTAGGGTCCCGTTTCCTTAAATGAAACCTTCCATGGAGGCTATTCGTGCTTTATGACTCGCGGGAGCGGGTGGTTTGGGATTTGGGAATGAATTGGATGTTTTAGGAACACTGGGTTCCTTAAGGCTGGCCTATTTGGCCAAGTTTGACTTCGGTCAAAACTTTGAGCAAACAACCTTGGAATTGAGTTCTGACAGCTCCAGTAGCTCCGTACAGTGATTTCGGACTTAGGCGTATGTTCGGCTCGAGTTTCTGATGACCCGGGAGTGTTTCGGCGCCCGAAATGGAAATCAGGATTTCCTTAAGTTTAGAATTTGGCCTGGAACGGGACTTCATACTATCGAAGTCCGAATGGAATTACGATACCGGAAATAGTTCCGTATAGTCATTTATGACCTTTCTGCAAAATTTGGAGTCATTCCGAGTAGTATAGACCTGTTTGGCGCAATATAATGAATTCTAGAATTTCAAGTTCTTAAGTTTGATTAATTTGGTTTTGGGGTTGAATTTTGAGTTCCGTTGTTGTTTTTCATGTTCCGGAAGTTCGAGCGAGTCCGTATCATGAATAAAGTCTTGCCGGTGCTTTTGGACAGGGTCCCGGGGGGGCTCGGGGGTGTTTTAGACCCCCAAGAGCTAAGTTAGAAAAACCAGAAATTTTCTGTCTGGTTTCCTTCTCTGCGATCGCAAAGAAGTATTTATGCTGGGCCATCCAATGTTCTCTGCGATCGCAGACATCCCTCCGCGATCGCATATGGTCCCCTCCCAACACTTTGCAGCCGCAGACTCATCCCTACGATCGCACAAGTCACCTACCCCCCTACTGCCTATTCTTCACTGCGATCGCAGATCTCACTCCTGCGATCGCATAAGCCTACCTCCCCACCCTCCGCGATCGCATGCCCCATCTATGCGATCGCATAGTGCTTCTCGAGGGCCAGGGGAATTTGTTCTCCACGATCGCAGTCCTGATGATGCAATCGCAGTGAAGGTTTTCCTGGGCAGTATTTAAATGCCCAATTACGGGCTTTCTTCCTCATTTCCCATTTCCAAACTCCATTAAAGCATCTTAGAGCTGGGGGAAAAGGCTGTCCAAAGCAACTATCATCTAAGGTGAGTGACTTCTTCTCTAAATTATCAATTTTTCATGGAATTCAACTAATTTTGTTCTTAGAAATATCAAAATCATGGGAAAATTGGGTAGAAATTCCTAGGGATTTGATAATTAGTGAATTATCCCTTTTATCCATGAATTCCTAAATAAATTAGGTAATTATGATCCTTAGGCTTCGGGTAATTCATCCCTTCGAGAATTTTCAAAATTCGAACGCGTGGGCCTGGGGGCGAAATTTCAAAAACCTTCAAGAATACTATATTTTGGAATTTCTTGTTAAGCATAAATTGATTCAATTATTCTATGTTTGGCTAGTTTTGAGCCATCAAGGGTAGTTTCGGAGCTTTGGGCGCATTCTTGATCTGGTCTTTGGTCCGAGGAGTGCTTCGTCGAGGTGAGTCTCCTTTTTAACCTTGTAAGAGGGAATTGTCCCTCTAGGAAACCTTAATTCCTATGTGAACTTGTTTGGGGCTACGTACGCACCGAGTGACGAGAGTCCGCACGTGGTGGCTATTATTGCTTCGTCCGGGTAGTTAGGACACAACATGTTCATTGTTTCTTTCCTGTTATAACATAAATACGATCTGTGCACTTGCGTGATTGGTTTGTTTTATCTAAATGCTGTGATACTTGGCTTGATTAAATTGTGATAAGAGAAATACGGGATGGGATCGGGCCGTACGCCACGACAGAGTGACAAGTGATTATATCATGGGATCGGGCCGCACGCCACGGTAGATTGATGAGAGATTATATTATGGGATCGGGCCGTATGCCACGACAGAGTGATGAGAGACGTATATTATGGGACCGGGCCGTACGCCACAACGAAGACTACAGGGTGGGATCGAGCCGTACGCCACGACAAAGATTACAAGATGGGATCGGGTCGTACGCCACGGCGGAGCGATGAGAGTGAGTACCATATGGGAGTGGGCCGTACGCCATGGCGGGTACCAACCTTGTTTGATTTTGAATTGTTATTTGATGCCTAATATCGATGTACTTGGTTATTTGTCTTACATGCCTACTGTTTTCCTTACATCCTGCTTACTTTATTACTGTTGGACCTTAGTGAGTATCGAGTCGACTTCTCGTCACTACTTCTTCGAGATTAGACGGGATACTCACTGGGTACATATTTATGTATGTACTCATGCTGCACTTTCTTTTCTCCTGTACTTGACTGTACAGGTCCGGAGGTTGGTACGTCTGATTATTAGTCCGGTGCTAGATATTGACCGAGTGGTTATACTTCACGGTGAGCTGTCCTTCCTGGAGTCCTCCTGGCAGCACCCTGGAGTTTCTTTTGTCTTGTTTCTCTGTCTTTTGTTCAGACTGAGGCCCTGTATTTATTTTTGTTATTGTATATTCAGTAGTTGCCAGTGACACTCGTGACAGTAGTTCCTGGTACACACTTAGCGTATGTTTGGGTATTGGGCTGTATATCGATGTATTTGCTTATCTTAGCCCTGCTTTCGTTATGTTTCCACTATCGTATCAGGTTAATAACATGTTAATTGCTTTAAAACGGGTAATTGACGACTTGTTTGAACTAAACGGGAAGGGTGACACCTAGTGTAATCCGTATCGGCTTTCCTAACCCCGCGGTTGGGCTCCATCGTGACTTGAATTAGGATTTGGGTCGTGGCAACGTGGTATCAGAGCTTTAGGTTCACGTAGTCTCATGAGTCACGGGCAAACCCAATAGAGTCTTGCGGATCGATACGGAGACGTCTGTACTTATCCTCGGGAGGCTATAGGGTGTTAAGAAACTCATTTTGTTCATACCCTATCGTGCAATCGGTGATGTACTCAAACCTATTCTTCTATTCTCTCATAGATGGTGAGGACGCGTGCTTCACATGTTCCTGATCCAGGAGAGGCTGCTACACCCGCTGCTCGAGGCCGTGGTAGGGGCAGGGGAAGGTCTCCTGTTCGTAGTAGGGAGAGAGGGCGTCCTAGAGCTGTGCCGGTTGCACCGATTGAGGATCCTTATGTTGAGAAGCAGGATGAGCTGCCTCCAGTAGCTCCACCACCAACTGATTTTATGACGGCGCCGGGCTTCCAAGAGGTCATGGGCCGTATGCTGAGGTTCATGGATACTACGTCACAGGCGGGTATACTACCATCAGATCCTGCTACTTCTCAGGCAGGAGGGGGAGTTCAGACCCCTACCACTCAGGCTACAGGACCAGCAGCAACAGTACATCGTACTCCAGATATTCCACCAATGATTGGGGTTCATCCTGGGGTGGCAGCACCAGACCCAGGCCAGTTGCAGAGATGGACCAACAGAAGCTGCTGGGTAGATGGACCCAACTTCGCCCTCCGACCTTCGAGGGTGATCGAGGAGAGGATGCACAGGATTTTATCGAGAGGTGCAGGGACAGACTGCACAACATGAGGATATTAGATTCACATGGGGTAGACTTCACAACATTTCAGCTTGAGGGCAGAGCTCGCCACTGGTGGCAGTCATATGTTCTCAGTAGGCCAGCAGGGTCGCCACCGGTTACATGGGAGCAGTTTATTCAGTTATTTCTGGATAGGTACATTCCACCGTCGGAGAGGGAGGAGCTTCGGGGTCAGTTCGAGAGATTAGAGCAGGGGCAGATGTTCGTGACAGACTATGAGGTAAGGTTTTCAGAGCTATCCCGCCATGCCCTTATGATATTGCCCACGGATGCTGAGAGAGTTCGATGGTTTGTGGCAGGCTTACATCCGGGTATCAGGACCTCCATGGCCAGAGAGGTTGAGATGGGTACCCCCTACCATCTTGTGGTCGAGATATCTCGACGTATCGAGGGTTACCGTGCGAGGAGTAGAGAGCAGGGTCAGCAAGACAAGAGGCCCAGGTTCACAGGTGATTTCAGAGGTGCTCCAGCTAGGGGCAGGGTTCCTATAGGAGGCAGTCAATTGAGCAGGCCTTCCTATTCAGCACCACCGTTGCCTCCCAAGGGTGTTTCAGTGAGGCCTCAATTCAGCTCCATTCCAGAGCGCTCTAATCATCCTCTAGCTGTCCAGAGTGCACCTAGCAGTTATACTACCCCTCAGAGATTCTCCAGTTCTTATCTCAGTGCTTTACTAGAGGATTCACACAGCTCTTTAGCTATTCAGGGTTCCTCCTCTTCGGGGCAGAGAGCAGTAATGCCAGGGGGTTGCTTCGAGTGTGGGGATCTTGATCACACATGGAGGTTTTGTCCCAGGTATCGGGGCAAGGCCGTGCAGTAGAGCCAGCAACCTATGATTACATCACCAGCAGCACGACCACCTAGGGGTGGAGGTCAGGTTGGCAGGGGTCGTCCTAGAGGGGGAGGCCAGTCTGGAGGGGGTCGTTCAGCTCCAGCTCGTCTTGGGGGAGCTCAGTCTTCGGGTGCTCCAGCCAGATTTTATGCTATTCCAGCCATGGTAGACGTAGTGGCATCATACGCTGTGATTACATGTATTATTTCGGTCTGTGGTAGAGAGGCTTCAGTGCTATTTGATCCAGGGTCTACATATTCATATGTTTCAGCATTATTTTCCCATTCTCTGGATGTTATTTGTGAGTCTTTGGGTTCTCCCTTGTATGTATCCACTCCTGTGGGTGACTCTGTAGTGGTAGACCGCGTATACCGGTCTTGTGTGATTATTTTCTGTGGGTTTGAGACCAGAGCCGACCTATTGTTGCTTGAAATGGTTGATTTCGAGGTCATCTTGGGCATGGATTGGCTATCCCCTCATCATGCTGTCTTGGATTGCCATGCCAAGACAGTTACATTAGCCATGCTTGAGTCTCCGAGGTTAGAGTGGAAAGGTTCTTCAGTTAGTTCCTTCAGCCGTTTCCTTCATGAAAGCTCGGTATATGGTCGAGAAAGGGTGTCTATCTTATCTTGCTTATGTGCGGGACACCACCGCCGAGTCTTCTACCATTGATTCAGTGCCTGTCGTTCGGGAGTTTCCAGATGTGTTTCCTTCAGATCTTCCAGGCATGCCTCTAGATCGAGATATAGATTTCTGCATTGATCTGGCTCCAGATACTCAACCTATTTCCATTCCTCCTTATCGTATGGCTCCTAATGAGCTAAAGAAACTGAAGGAGCAGCTTGAGGAGTTGTTGGCCAAGGGATTTATTAGGCCAAGTGTGTCGCAGTGGGGTGCTCCAGTCCTATTTGTGAAGAAGAAGGATGGGTCTATGCGAATGTGTATTGACTACCGCCAGTTGAATAAAATGACCATCAAGAACAAGTATCCTCTGCCACGCATTGATGATTTGTTTGACCAGCTACAGGGTGCTCGTGTGTTCTCTAAGATTGATCTGAGGTCAGGTTATCACCAGTTGAAGATTCGGGCTTCTGATGTCCCGAAGACTGCATTTCGCACCAGATATGGCCACTATGAGTTCTTAGTGATGTCGTTTGGCTTGACTAATGCCCCAGAAGCATTTATGGACTTGATGAATAGGGTATTCAGGCCGTATATCGACTCATTCGTTATTGTTTTTGTTGATGATATATTGATCTACTCACATAGCCTGGGAGAGCACGAGCAACATTTGAGAGTTGTGCTTCAGACCTTGCGAGAAAAGAAGCTATATGCTAAGTTCTCCAAGTGTGAGTTTTGGTTAGAGTCTTTGGCATTTCTGGGGCATGTGGTGTCTAGTGAGGGTATCAAGGTTGATCCGCAGAAGATTGAGGCAGTCCAGAGTTGGCCACGTCCTACTTCAGCTTTAGAGATCAGGAGTTTTCTGGGTTTAGCAGGATACTACTGTCGGTTCATTGAGGGATTCTCTTCTATGGCTGCTCCATTGACTAGACTGACTCATAAGAATGCTCCATTTCAGTGGTCCGACGATTGTGAGGCGAGCTTTCAGAAGCTCAAGTCATCATTGACTTCAGCACCAGTGTTATCATTGCCTTATGAGTCTGGAGTATATACAGTGTATTGCGACGCTTCACGCGTCGGGTTGGGATGTATGTTGATGCAGGATGGCAGGGTTATTGCTTATGCTTCGTGGCAGCTGAAGGTTCATGAAAAGAATTACCCTGTGCACGATTTGGAGTTGGCGGCGATTGTTCATGCTTTGAAGATATGGCGGCATTACTTATATGGTGTATCTTGTGAGGTCTATACGGACCACCGCAACCTGCAGTACTTGCTTAAGCAGAGGGATCTTAATTTGAGGCAGCGGAGGTGGCTTGAGTTGTTGAAAGACTATGATCTCACTATTCTATATCATCCGGGAAAGGCAAATGTAGTGGCGGATGCTTTGAGCAGGCGGGCAGCTAGTATGGGTAGTTTGGCCTACATTGCAGCTGAGGAGAGACCTTTAGCCTTGGACATTCAGTCCTNCCGGGCAAGGCAAATGTAGTGGCGGATGCTTTGAGCAGGCGGGCAGCTAGTATGGGTAGTTTGGCCTACATTGCAGCTGAGGAGAGACCTTTAGCCTTGGACATTCAGTCCTTGGCCAATCGATTGGTGAGATTGGACCTTTCAGAGTCTCGTCGAGTTTTGGCTCATGTGGTTGCTCAGTCTTCATTATTGGGAGAGATCAAGGCTCGACAGTTTGATGATCCACGCCTAGCAGAGCTTAGGGATACGGTGGTCCAGGGCACGACAAAGGATATTACCTTAGGCGAGGATGGTGTTCTACGACTCTAGGGTCGATTATGTGTTCCTGATGTTGACGGCCTGAGGGAGAGGATTCTAGCAGAGGCGCACAGTTCTCGGTATTCTATTCATCCAGGAGAGAAAAAGATGTATCGTGATTTGAAGAAGCACTACTGGTGGAGGCGGATGAAGAAGGACATTGTTCAGCATGTGGCTAGGTGTCTTAATTGTCAGCAGTTTAAGTACGAGCATCAGCGGCCAGGAGGCTTGTTTCAGCAGATGCCCATTCCTCAGTGGAAATTGGAGTGTATCACTATGGACTTCGTGGTTGCGTTGCCTCGGACTTTGCGGAAGGTTGACGCGTTTGGGTCATTGTGGATAGATTGACCAAATCGGCGCATTTCATTCCTGTGGCTACTACTTACACTACAGAGAGGCTGGCTCGGATTTACATTCGTGAGATAGTCAGGTTGCATGGTGTGCCGGTGTCTATCATTTCAGACCGGGGTCCTCAATTCACTTCGCACTTCTGGAGAGCCTTGCATAGCGAGACGGGTACTCAGATAGACCTCAGTTCAGCATTTCACCCTTAGACTGATGGCCAGTCAGAGCGTACAGTTCAGATTCTGGAAGATATGCTCAGGGCCTGTGTGATTGATTTCGAGAGTCAGTGGGATCAGTTCTTGCCTTTAGCGAAGTTTGCACACAATAATAGTTATCAGTCCAGCATCAAGATGGCTCCATTCGAGGCTTTATATGGTCGGCGATGTCGTTCTCCGATTGGGTGGTTTGAGCCTGGCGAGGCCAAGCTATATGGTACAGATCTGGTGAGAGATGCCTTGGAAAAGGTGAAGATTATTCAGGAAAGACTCCGTACAGCACAGTCTAGGCAGAAGAGCTACGCAGATCAGCGCACGTGATGTAGCATTCATGGAGGGAGATAAGGTTATGTTGAAGGTTTCGCCGATGAAGGGCATTATGAGATTTGGGAAGAAAGGCAAGCTGAGCCCCAGTTTTATAGGTCCTTTCGAGGTGTTGAAACGGGTTGGAGAGGTTGCTTATGAGCTTGCTCTACCTCCAGCCTTATCAGGAGTTCATCCAGTTTTTCACGTTTCCATGCTCTGGAGGTATCACGCCAACTTCTCGCACGTGGTTGATTACAACACTATTCAGTTAGATGAGAAGTTGGGCTACAAGGAGGAGCCCGTTGCCATTATTGATAGGCTGGACCGCCAGTTGAGGTCTAAGGAAGTTTTTGCGGTTAAGGTTCAGTGGAGGGGCCAACCAGCTGAGGAGGCGACTTGAGAGTCCGAGCAGGACATGCTGAGCAGATATCCACAGCTATTCAGCACTTCAGGTACGATTCTAGACCCGTTCGAGGACGATCGTTTGTTTAAGAGGGGGAGAATGTAACGACCCAGCCGGTCGTTTTGCGTATTAGGGTCCCGTTTCCTTAAATGAAATCTTCCATGGTGGCTATTCGTGCTTTATGACTCGCGGGAGCAGGTGGTTTGGGATTTGGGAATGAATTGGATGGTTTAGGAACACTTGGTTCCTTAAGGCTGGCCTATTTGGCCAAGTTTGACTTCGGTCTACACTTTAAGCAAACGACCTCGGAATCGAGTTCTGACAGCTCCAGTAGCTCCGTACAGGGATTTCAGACTTGGGCGTATGTTCGTCTCGGGTTTCTGATGACCCGGGAGCGTTTCGGCGCGCGAAATGGAAATCAGGATTTCCTTAAGTTTAGAATTTGGCCTGGAACGGGACTTCATGCTATCGAAGTACGAATGGAATTTTGATGCCGACAATAGTTCCGTATAGTCATTTATGACGTGTCTGCAAAATTTGGGGTCATTCCGAGTAGTATAGACCCGTTCGGCGTAATGTAATGAATTCTAGAATTTCAAAGTTCTTAAGTTTGATTAATTTGGTTTTGGGGTTGAATTTTGAGTTCCATTGTTGTTTTTCATGTTCCGAAAGTTCGAATGAGTACGTATCATGAATACAGACTTGCCGGTGCTTTTGGACAGGGTCCCGGGCTGCTTGGGGGTGTTTTAGACCCCCGGGAGCTAAGTTAGAAAAACAAGAAATTTTCTGTCTGGTTTCCTTCTTTGCGATCGCAGAAGCAGGGATGCGATCGCAGAGAAGTATTTATGCTGGGCCATCCAATTTTCTCTGCGATCACATGCATCCCTCCGCGATCGCATATGGTCCCCTCCCCAACCCTCTGCGGTCGCAGACTCATCCCTACGATCGCACAAGTCACCTACCCCCTACTGCCTGTTCTTCACTGCGATCGCAGACCTCACTCCTGCGATCGCATAAGCCTACCTCCCCACCCTCCGCGATCGCATATGGTCCCCTCCCCAACCCTCTGCGGTCGCAGACTCATCCCTACGATCGCACAAGTCACCTACCCCCTACTGCCTGTTCTTCACTGCGATCGCAGACCTCACTCCTGCGATCGCATAAGCCTACCTCCCCACCCTCCGCGATCGCATGCCCCATATATGCGATCGCATAGTGCTTCTCGAGGGCCAGGGGCATTTGTTCTCCACGATCGCAGGCCTGATGACGCGATCGCAGTGAAGGTTTTCCTGGGCAGTATTTAAATGCCCAATTACGGGCTTTCTTCCTAATTTCCCATTTCCAAACTCCATTGAAACATCTTAGAGCTGGGGGAAAAGACTGTCCAAAGCCACTATCATCTAAGGTGAGTGACTTCTTCTCTAAATTATCAATTTTTCATGGAATTCAACTAATTTTGTTCTTAGAAATATCAAAATCATGGGAATATTGGGTAGAAATTCCTAGGGCTTTGATAATTAGTGAATTATCCCTTTTTAGCCATGAATTCCTAAATAAATTAGGTAATTACGATTCTTAGGCTTCGGGTAATTCATCCATTCGAGAATCTTAAAAATCCGAACGCGTGGGCCCGGGGGCGAAATTTCAAAAACTTTCAAGAATACTATATTTTTGAATTTCTTGTTAATTCTTACTCTTGGAGCATAAATTGATTCAATTATGCTATGTTTGGCTAGTTGTGAGCCGTCGAGGGTAGTTTCGGAGCTTTGGGCGCATTCTTGATCCGGTCTTTGGTCCTAGGAGTGCTTCGTCGAGGTGAGTCTCCTTTCTAACCTTGTAAGAGGGAATTGTCCCTCTAGGCAACCTTAATTGCTATGTGAACTTGTTTTGGGGCTACGTACGCACCGAGTGACGAGAGTCCGCACGTGGTGGCTATTATTGCTTCGTCCGGGTAGTTAGGACACAACATGTTCATTGTTTCTTTCCTGTTATAACATAAATATGATCTGTGCACTTGCGTGATTGGTATTGTTTTATCTAAATGCTGTGATACTTGGCTTGATTAAATTGTGATAAGAGAATTACGGGATGGGATCGGGCCGTACGCCACGGCAGAGTGATGAGAGATTATATCATGGGATCGGGCCGTACGCCACGACAAATTGATGAGAGATTATATTATGAGATCGGGCCGTACGCTATGGCAGAGTGATGAGAGACATATATTATGGGACCGGGCCGTACGCCACGGCGAAGACTACAGGGTGGGATCGGGCCGTACGCCATGTCGAATATTACAGGATGGGATCGGGCCGTGCGCCATGGCGGAGCGATGAGAGTGAGTACCATATGGGAGCGGGCCGTACGCCACGACGGGTACCAACCTTGTTTGATTTTGAATTGTTATTTGATGCCTAATATCGATGTACTTTGTTATTTGTCTTACATGCCTACTGTTTTCCTTACATCCTGCTTACTTTATTACTGTTGGACCTTAGTGAGTATCGAGTCGACTTCTCGTCACTACTTCTTCGAGATTAGACGCGATACTCACTGGGTACATATTTATGTATGTACTCATGCTACACTTTCTTTTCTTCTGTACTTGACTGTACAAGTCCGGAGGTTGGTACGTCTGATTATCAGTCCGGTGCTAGATATTGACCTAGTGGTTATACTTCACGGTGAGCTGTCCTTCCTGGAGACCTCCTGGCAGCACCCTGGAGTTTCTTTTGTCTTGTTTCTCTGTCTTTTGTTCAGAAGGCCCTGTATTTATTTTAGTTATTGTATATTCAGTAGTTTCCCGTGACACTCGTGACACTAGTTCGTGGTACACACTTAGCGTATGTTTGGGTATTGGGCTGTATACCGATGTATCTGTTTATCTTAGCCCGACTTTCGTTATGTTTCGACTATCATATCAGGTTAATAACATGTTAATTGCTTTAAAACGGGTAATTGACGACTTGTTTGAACTAAACGGAAAGGGTGACACCTAGTGTAATCCGTATCGGCTTGCCTAACCCCGCTGTTGGGCTCCATCGCGACCTGAATTAGGATTTGGGTCGTGACACTTTAGGTCATTTTTATTTGCATCATGTCATTTAGACCTAGTAGGACCCGATCCTATGTATCGTGTTCTTTTGTAGGAAGCCTGTCCAAATTATGTCAAATAGCCCCGCTGGCCCAAAATAACATTCAATCATTCATATGTGATACATGTTGCATCTTTGAGGGTAGAAATGTCATTCGGCGGACTAATATTTGGGAAAGAAGGGTGAAAAATGAAGCAAGTGGGGATCAATTATATTTTTTTTCCACAGCATTTTCAAGAAAAAGACAAAAAAAATGAAAATAAAAAATCCAAAAAGATTTTACACTTTCCCATCATTTTCCAAAAATGAAAAAAAAGAGAGAAAAAGAAAATCCAAAATTTTAAACACTTTTCCATCATTTTCCAAAAAACTAAAAAGAGAAAAAGTAAAATCCAAAAAAAAAACATTTTGCACTTTTCCATCATTTTTCAAAAATCAGAAAAAAAATAAAATTCAAAAAGATTTTACATGTTTCATCATTTTTCAAAAAAGACAAAAAATATGGTTCTTCCAAATTAGTGTTTTTTTAAATTCTCTTATGTATCCAATCTGCCCGAACTACGCAAACCTGATTCTCATCTTTCGGGGCCTGATACGTAGGCAGCCCACATAGGGTCTGGTATTCTTAGTGAGTCTTAGGTTCTTGGCTTCGCGGGGTCGTAGCCAAATCATGCACGTTTAGCCACTTTTGGCCATATAGGTTGTTTTTGCAAAATAAGGTTATTTTCTCAAAGTGGCTTTTTATCCAATGTCTTAGAGCCCTAAGTCTACAACAAGTTGTCCTATCAGTTTTAAGGTCCATTCCTATTGAATTTGCATGTCTAGCCACTTTTGGCCAAATCGACCATTCTTGCAAATAGGTCATTTTCGCAAAGGAGGTTCAATGAACCATGTATTAGGATGTTGAGTTCACAACTAGGTGTCATATTACCTTAAGGTCCGTCCTTTTGAGTTTGCATCTTTAGCCACTTCTGGCCATTTTGATTGTTTTTGCAAAATGGGTCATTTCTGCAAATTAATTTTGAGCCATGATTTTTGGGAGTCTGAAGACATATAAGCCTTAGTGGGGCATTTTCCATGTCTTTGAGTTCGCTTTTGTTGAGTTTTGCATTAATAACCATCCTTCACTACATAAGTCATTTTGCAAAAATAGCCCAATCATTCCTTGCGTGTGTCCAATAGGAGGTGTCTTGAGTCACTGGTCTCTTTAGTCTTATTTTTCTCATTCAGGTCTGGATACATGTGCCACAACTTGAGCATGACAGATACCCAGGACCATTTAGTCAACATCGTGCATACACGAGCTGCTTGAAGAAACTTTTTATTTTTGAGTCTACTTTATGTTGTCTTCTAATTTTTAGTCTTGTACAATAGTATCGAGTCTGTCAATCTAGTTAAGATTGTCGTGTCTTTTGTTATAGTACTTCCTTTTTTGTATTTGAAAAACTAAAAAATAAGTGATAAATGAAAAATTCAAAAAAGATTTTTGCTTTTAGTTTATTTATCCATTATTTTTCTAGAACTACGCTTGGTCTGATTCATGCGGAACATGATACGTAGGCAACCCACATAGGGTTCTATCAACTCATTTCTTAAATTTTTTAAAAAAGAAAAAGAAAAAGAGAGAGTGAATTTGTGGGGCACGAGTGGTGGGAGAAAGTAATTGGTGATATAGTTAGAAAGAAAAAGGAAGGAAAATGAGCAAGGCGTGCTAGAAAAGAAAAAAAGAGAAGATTGAAATAAACAAAATTGGGATGATGCCAAATGACCTTGTGACCCTTGAAGTCATTCTAGAACCATTAACTGTTGCTAGGTGCATTGCACGTAATGTGATATTTTTATCTAATAAATGCCCTAACGCTGACATGTTGGCTTTGTTTTGCTCCTCTTTAAGTGTTATCAATCTCAGGTAGGTGGTTAGTTTGTTGGCATCCTGACAAGTCATCCCTACAACACTAGGTCAAAGCGCCAGACAGTCATGACTACCAAAGAAATAGACACAGGAGTTGTGGACCCGCCGAGGGATTGTTAAATCAGAATCTGAGTTGAAAGAAGATGTCCTAAGGTTGAAAAGACAGATGGCCGAAATATACCAAGCCTGAATTAGTGAGTGTCCTCCACCATTGTATCCCACTAACTACTCTGAAAGCCTTGTCACCATTCTGCCTTTGTCACAAATCCAGATTCCTACTGCTGCTGATATCTCCCCACAACCTTTTCACACTCCACCTCCCAAAACCACCTCAAAGGAGTCAATGAGTCACTTGGTGAAGACAATTTGATTGGAGTTAGTGAAGGTCCCAGTAATTGTGATGTGCAACTCAGTGGCTAAAATGTCGAGCTTGGTAATTGGAAAGACACTCCTTTCTTGGGTAGCCAGGGAGGAGTTTTGGTGGTTTATTTTGTTATCATTTCAGTTATCCGGGTTATTTCAGGGTTGTAATCCGGATATTGTCTTGTAAATCAAACCCGTCCTCTTCTTATTTTTCCTAGTCCGTTTAGTTATAGTAACTCGTCTAGTGTTATCTAGGATTGTTCCAGGGTTGTAACACATGTCTATTTTGCTTGTTTTGTTCAAATTCTTTTCACTTTCTATCTAATGCAGTCTTCTGTTTTCCGGTAGTTCCATTCAGTTTTTGTTTAGGTAATTTTTCCTTTTATAGTTATTTTCATGCTGACTCTAGTGACATGATATGCACGCATAATTTTCAGCATGGTCTTGAAAATTAGTTTAATCATGAAGCAATGAAACATTTTTGAATATGATAAAAAGATGCATTTGAAGAACAAGTAAAGATTCACACATTCTAAGATAACCTGAAGCTTGAATTAAGTGCAACTGAGACGGTTAGTCTGGGAAATCAAGAGGTGGATGTGAGAATACAACAAGGAAATGTCTCTCGAGCAATTTGAGGTAGATCAGTCAGTGCGGAAATGCATTCTCCCACATCGAGATAAGGTTGAGTCAAATCTGCTTCGAACTGACAAAGGTCATTCATTGGGACAAAGGTATTGCCTAGTGGCACTTTTTGTTTGTGTTGATGCCATTAATAGATACTATGTATGATTGTTTTTTCTTATCTTCAATTGCATGCTTGTACCTGACATTTTTTAAGTTTGGTATGACGAAGACATTTTATTCTGCTACCCAAACACTTTTATCTTTTGCTACCCCTTTGAGCCCTTATTTGTTTTGTCTCATACCCCTCTTTTGAAATTAGAAGTAGAGTTAGGAACTAGAAAATAAAATGGAAAAGAGAAAAAGAAAAGAAAAGAGAAAAATAAGAAAAGAAAAGAAGAAAAATAAGAAAAAGGAAAAAATAAAAAAAGAAAGAACGATGAAAAACATAAAAATCCAGGTCATATGTTGGAACTGCGTTCGACCTGATTCCTTTTAAGGATACGTAGGAAGTCTCACTCTGAGATTTGGCCCCATTAAAACAAAAATCTAAAATAATCAAAAAGAAAAAAAAAATTCAAAAAAGAATTCCCCAGACCAAGAAATTGGGGCAGAAGTTTTAATTTTGGCCAAGAGATCTGATTCCAAAAGTTGTAATTTTGAACCCTTTCATCTTAAATTATTTTGAGCCTTCATGCCATCCTTTCTGTCCAACCTTGTCCAAAAGCCTACATTACTGTCCAAAGAAAGACCTTCCGACCAATCTTTGAGGATGCCAAATCAAGTGTGTAGTAAAAGTATGATCTTCATGCATCATAGGTAATACCTTGTTCTCAGCACAAAGAGAGAAAATGATAAAATGAGAGAGTCTTATCGGTGAAAACCCTCATGAGCACCGTAAGGCGACAGTAAGTCGAAAAAAGAAGAAGAGCAAAATGAGAGAGGCTTGATGGGGAAACCCTTCGGGGCACTACAAGTCGACTAAGGATTATGGTCAAATAGAACAATTGGAGCACTGAAGCCCAGTTTCACAACTTGGAGGCATAACAAGAGTTGAAGAATGGATTCGCTTGACAGATCAGGCCGCTAATCCAAAATGCATGTCATGGTCAGTGGAGATGGCCTTCAAATCAGATTAGTTTCTACTTTGTTCTTTTTCTGGGTAAAAGTTTTCTTGTTAGATACCATCTCTTCTCATTTTCTCTTATTTTGTTCCTCCTGTTTTGTTTGAGTCCCTTTTGAGTCTGTTTTTGTTGAAACATGTGAGAAATGACTTCAAAATCTGCTACCAGCTTTTTAATCACAAAGTCGAGTCTGACAAGCACATCAAATAGGCATAAGATACATGAGAATAGTGTATGCACTGAGTTGGTGATAATAGAGGTTCCTTGGGATTGGTGTAAAATGAAAAGATTTGGTGAATGTTAGAACACGAGTGCAATGCATCGGGCATAAGGTATTGTATTTGAACGAATCAGGAGTATTTCTTGTGACAAGGGTTGTACCGAAAAATGGTTGGCCGATAACAAGCACTGTCGTCAGAGTTGAAGTCCAAGTTGATCGTGAAAAGTGCAAGAGAAATCGCCCTCGCAGTCAAGGCCACAAACTAACCACCACTTTTAAAACTGACAAAGTTTTCTTTGTTTGAAACAGGGACAAAGCAGTGCAAGCAAGTTAGTTAAAAAAAACAAACAAAAAGAAGAAAAGAAAGAAAAGAAAAAAAGAAGAACAGAACAAAGAGCTGACAAGGGGAAGTTTCTCAAATCTTTACCTTTATTTGTTTTTCTAGTATGCATAAATGTTGCCAGTTCTCTACACATTTTTCCTCCTAGGATAAAAGTCCTAGTCTGATGGATTTTCCTACAAAAAAAAAAAACCTAGTCTGATGAATTTTCTCCTAGGATCGAAATCTTAGTCTGATGAATCGTTCTCCTAAGATAGAAGACCTAGTCTGATGAACTTTCCCCTAGGATCAAATCTTAGTATGATGAATCTTTCTCCTAAGATACCAAAAAAAGAAGAAGAAAAAAAAACCTAGTCTGATAAACTTTCTCCTAGGATATACGTCTTAGTCTGATGAACTTTTCTCCTAAGACAAGAAAACCTAGTCTGATGAATTTTCTCTTAGGATAATAATTGAAAAAAGGGGGAAGTCTGGATTCGAAACCAGTCGAGTCTTTAGATTTACTCTCATCATGCATCAGTAGCATAAGTGATTTATAGTTTTGCTAACAACTCACAAGTCTCCCGAGTGCAAACTGGGGCAGAAAGTTTTGTTTGTTTTGTTGTTTTGATTGTAGGCACCCACCTGGAGAACGAGGGAATACATTTCAAGTCAAGTCGTCAGGCGCCCACCTGGAGAACGAGGGAATACATTTCAAGTCAAGTCGTCAGGCGCCCACCTGGAGAACGAGGGAATACATTTCAAGTCAAATCGTCAGGCGCCCACCTGGAGAACGAGGGAATACATTTCAAGTTAAGTCATCAGGCGCCCACTTGGAGAACGAGGGAATTTATTTCAAGTTAAGTCATCAGGCGCCCACCTGGAGAACGAGGGAATCCATTTCAAGTTCTAAGTCAGTAGAAGGCGCCCACCTGGATAACGAGGGAAGTCAATTCAAATTTCAATTCACGTCAGAAGTAGCAGAAGCTCGCCTCAAGAATGCGAACCAATAGTTTGAGAGGCACAATAAGACAATAGAAGATTCAAGGCAGATGAATAGACATGATTTTGTAGTTTTTCTTGTAATTTTTATATTTCATTTGGTTTTATTATCATGTAAGGACAGGAACCGCGGACTGGAAACTCGATGGCACTTCACTCGACACTCCACCTCGGTATCCTCCTCCATCACTATTCCTACTTCTGAACTACACGTGGCCTGATTCCTTTATAGCCAAGGATATGTAGGCACCTCAGATACCAGGGCTCAGCCACATTCTTCTTTCTTTAGTTTTAGGTCTCTCTAAATAAGGGTCGGGTCAAAAAACTTGTCTAGTCGTTCTTTGTCTGAAAACACTTCGTGTTTCCAGTCAAAGAGGGGCAGCTGTAGACTCGTAATTTTTGACCCTCCCCGAGATATTATACTTTTTAGCGTTTAAATATTTTGTTTAGTCCTAATATCTCTTTTACTTTATTTTACCACAAAATAAAAATTACAAATACATTTTTTCATCTTTAGTCTAAGGTTAATTAGTATATTTATATTTATAGTATTTTAATTTTACCATGGCTTTAGCCTATTTTTCTACTTTTTACTTTATTATAACTTTTGAAAATACAAAAATAATTTTTGCTTTTAGTATTTAGTTTTATCTTAGTAGTTTATTTTAATTAAGAGTGATTTTTATATTTTATGCTATCTAGTCCTCTTAGTCCAAAACTAAAACCCAACAAAAACGGACCCAACCCAATTTCCCAAATTGAGCCAAGCCCATATCCGTTACATCCTAAAAATACACAAAACCTTACAGACCCCAAAAAAAACTCTTCTTCAACAACACAAGACCCCTAAGAAGACCCTGACACCAAAAAAAAAACCTAATACTCTTCATCTTCACCAACAACTCTAGCCGCCGGAGCAACCTCCCTTACCCCCATAAGCCAGCCGCCCACCAGATGAGAGACCTCACTCTCTTATTCAGTTGAAAAACAACCACATACATACATAGACATAGAGAGGGAGAGAACGGACGAAAAATCGGAGGGGCTTTTGGACAGAAATCAGGAAGAAATCGGGGAAAGTTTCAAAGAACGCATCAACTATAATTTTAGTTACTTTTAATGTCACTTCTACTTCTCAAATCTGAAAAGAATATACACATAGGTTTATGATTTTTGGAGTTCTTTCTTTTAATTTTTAGTGGATTCGTATATGAAAATATTATAGTTTTCTTTTAGCCTTGCTTATGATTTTCGAAGAATAAAACACCTAAAAAATATTAGCTACTGATTTAGTTTTTTCAAAAATGGATTGCATCTGAGTTGAACTCGGGTTCGCGTTCGATTTCCGGTCGCCATTCTTGTTGGAGCTCGAATTTCAGCAATTGTTTTTCTTCTCAACAAGGCCTTACCATTGTTGTTGAGTCTTTAATCCGTGTTTGGTTGAGTTTTCCGGCGTCGATTTGTGATTCCGTCTGGTTTTCAACTTTTCGGTGCCAATTTGAGTTCCGTCCAAGGTTTCATTCGTCAAATTTCGATTTCGGCTCCTATTATGCTACTGTAATTGTTGAGGTCCATTCTAAACTTTCCTCTTCGTTGCTATATTCTATTACATTGCGAAGTGGTGCATTTTTAATTTTGCTGATTTATTGATCTTTGATCATGTTATCATGTGTTAAATATTATTTATTTGTGATATTGAGGGTAGGGTACCTAAATTGAAAGAAAATTAGAACATAAATGTTTTGTTTTGTTTCGTTTATTGCTTTGATCGCTAGGAGCATGTTTAGGCCTACCACGCCAGGGTAGGCAAACTATAGGCTTTTTCTTTTCTTTTATTCGAGGTGAGTAGTCGTCCCCGTTAGTTTATATTTATGGGAATGCCCCGTAAAGTTTGTATATATCAATTATCCGGGGAATGCCCCGAAGAACTTTGTAAATATTTTGGAGGCCTTGACGATCGCTATGGAGGAAGTATAATGTAGGTTAGCTTAGGATTTTCATTTTCATTTCTTTTTCTTTTATTAGGTGGGGACGACCTCGAGACTCTTGTGTGTTTATTTTCCGTTTACGTGTTTTTACCTCAATTTGAATATTTTAAAAAGCCAACTAGATCGAGTATGCAACCGTGACTTTCATGGGACTCGGGGAATGCCTAACACCTTCTCCCTGAGTCAAATGAGCCCCCTTACCCGAATCTCTGGTGCATACTTAGTTTAAAAGTCAAGTGTGATTTGAAAGGAAATTGTCATTTTTTATTTAAATTAAAAAAGCGGTAACCTGGCACACCGAAATCAAATGTCTGGTGGTGACTCTGAGTAAATCCTTTAAAACACAATCTTTTGTCGCATTCAAATTTGAAAACCCTTTCGAACTTTGCACAACCTTTTGATTTATTTTATGAGGGTTTCGTGACAGTTTGAAGAAAAAAAGGGTGTGACAACCGAGCCTGGACCCTTTCACATTCGAGGCACCGTCCGTGAAGAGGGTCCATACCTCCGATGTTGTACCCGATTTTAGCAGAAGTTCCTTCTCCACTTCGGGTATGAGGGTTGGCGAAAAGTCTGCCACGAAGTCTGCTAAAATTGGAGACTTGATGGTTGTTCGGGGATGATATTCGATATCGTACCCGCCAAGTTCGACGGCCCATTTGGCCAATTGATCCGATAATTCCGGCTTGTGTAAAACATTTTGGATTGGATAAGTAGTGATCACACATATGGGATGACACTGAAAATATGGCTTTAATTTTTTAGATGCGCTTATAAATGCAAGTGCCAATTTCTTTAAGTGTGTATACCTAGTACCGGCATCTCCTAAGGTTCGACTCACGTGATAAAAAGAAAACTGCATACCTTGTTCCTCTTGAACTAATACACCACTTCCGCTATCTCGGACACTTCCAAGTATAGGTACAACTTCTCATCTGCCTTCGGAGTGTGGAGAAAAGGTGGGATCGATAGGTATCGTTTCAATTCCTCCAATGCTTGCTGACATTCCGAGGTCCATGTAAAGTTATTTTTCTTTTTGAGTAAGGAAAAGAACATGTGGCTTCGATCTGATGATCTCGAAATGAATCGGCCCAGGGAAGTTATCCGTCCGGTTAGCCTCTGAACGACTTTCACACTGTCCACGACGGTGATGTCCTCGATGGCCTTGATCTTATCGCGGTTGAGCTCAATTCCCCGATTTGATACCATGAAGCCGAGGAATTTTCCCGAGCCGACCCCGAAAGCACACTTTTTTGGGGTTAAGCTTCATGTTGTACTTCCTCAAGATTTTGAATGTCTCTTGTAAATTAGTCAAATGGTCCTCTGCATGCAGGAACTTAACTAACATATCGCCAATGTAAACTTCCATTGATTTACCTATCGTTTCTTCGAACATCTTGTTAACTAGGCGTTGATATGTAGCTCCCGTATTTTTTAGCCCGAAGGACATTACATTATAACAGTAGGTCCCAGACTTAGTGATAAAAGAAGTCTTTTCTTGATCCTTTGGGTCTATCTGGATTTGATTGTACCCAGAATAGGCATCAAGAAATATAAGTATCTCGTGGTCGGTCGTGGCATCGATCATTCGATCGATGTTAGGCAAGGGAAAGGAGTCTTTTGGACATGCTTTATTCAATTCCTTATAGTCTACACACATTCTAAGTTTTCTCCCCTTTTTGGGGACTACGACTACGTTAGCTAACCATTCGGGATATTTTACTTCTCGAATGGACCCTATTTTAAGAAGTTTGGTTACCTCCTCCTTTATGAATGTGTGCTTTACCTCGGACTGAGGCCTTCTCTTTTGCTTTACCATTATGAACTTGGGATCTAGGCTCAGCCGATGAGTTGTTATCTCTGGTGGGATTCCCGTCATGTCTAAACGGGACCATGCAAAGCAATCCATGTTATCAATAAGCAATTGAATGAGTTTTTCCTGAGTTCGACGGTCAACCCTGTTCCCAGGTATACCTTTCGTTCGGTAGATACTCGATCAGTATCACCTGCTCCAGCTCCTCGACCGTTGACTTGGTTGCATCTGATTTTTGGGGAACGACGAAAGTTCGAGGAGTGAGAAAATCCTTTTCTTCATCTTCTATTACTTGTTTCTCCGGTTTGGTCGAGGCTACTGAGGGTGATTGCTATTTGTCCGCTTTGTTATCTTTGGCGCTCCATTTATCTAAGGTTGAAGGTGCTAATATCGGCGTCACCTCGTCGACTGCAAACATTTCCTTTGCAGCGTGTTGCTCCCCATAAACCGTTTTCACACCGTCCACTGTTGGGAACTTCATCACTTGGTGGAGGGTCAATGGTACTGCCCTCATGTTGTGGATCCAGGTTCTTCAGAGTAGTGCATTATATCTCATGTTGTCTTCGATGGCATGAAATTTTGGGTCTTGGATGGTCCCGACCGCGTTTACTGGTAGGATTATCTCCCCCTTTGCTGTTTCACTAGCCATGTTGAAGCCGTTTAGGACTCGAGATGCAAGTACAATCTGGTCTAGCAAGATGAGCTGCTCTACGACCCTCGATCTGATTATGTTTGTCGAGCTACCTGGATCCACCTGAACACGTTTAACTTGAATTTTGTTTAAAAAAATAGAAATTACCAGAGCGTCGTTGTGCGGCTGAGAGATGCCTTCCGCTTCTTCGTCATTGAACGATAGAAGGCCTTTGGGCATATAGTCTCGAGTCTGTTTCTCTCTCGTGATCGATACTTTGGTGTGTTTGATTATAGGCCCTTGCGGGATGTCGACCCCGCCGACGATCATGTGGATAACATTCTGAGGTTCTTCTTGCTCGTTCTTTCTATTGGCATCTCCTCCCTCAGCTGTTTGCAGTCTTCAATCTTATGATCATGTGTTCCATGATACTTACACATTAGGTTTGGGTTTCATTGAGAAGGATCAGTTTGTATAGTTCTGGGCCACCTAGTGTCTTTGATCCTTCCGATGGCCGATAATATCCCCGATGCATCGACACTAAAATTATACTCTGATAATCGAGGTGCTATTGTGGGATCCACATATTTGTCGAAGCCAGTTTTACTCATGAGTCCCCGAGAGTTCTGCCCTCGGTATCCCCTTTGATCGTTCCGGGTAGAATTGCGTCCCAGGCCATTATTCCTTCGATCTGAAATATATGGTTGATACCGATCTTTATTCGACCTTGATTCTCTATCAACATCTCTCTGGTTTTTACCTGTCGACCGATATGGATTACTGAACCTGAAGGGGCTCCTAGTTGGTCATCCTCGACCCTAATCTTCGACTGATATCGGTTGTGAACATCTTCCCAAGTCACAGTCGGGTACTCTATTAAATTCTGCTTTAGTTGGCGTGATACGACCGAACTCCGCTCGTTTAATCCTTGGGTGAAAGCTTGAACAACCCAATTGTCGGTAACTGGTGGTAATTCCATATGTTCCATTTGGAATCGAAATAAGAACTCTCTTAGCATCTCGTTATCCTTCTACTTCACTTTGAAGATGTCTGATTTTCTTGTTGCGACCTTTATGGCCCCAGCATGTGCCTTAACAAACGAATCCGCCAACACGGCGAACGAATCGATAGAGTTTGGTGGCAAGTTGTGATACCAAATCATAGCTCCCTTCGACAAGGTATCACCGAATTTCTTTAGCAGTACAGACTCGATTTCATCATCCTCCAAATCATTACCTTTTATGGCGCACGTATAAGAAGTGACATGCTCATTGGGGTCCGAGGTCCCGTTGTATTTAGGTATATCGGGCATACAAAACTTCTTTGGGATGGGCTTCAGAGCCGCACTCGGAGGAAACATTTTTTGCACAAATTTCTTGGAGTCCATTCCCTTTAAGATTGGTGGTTCCCCCGGTATCTGATCAACTCGAGAGTTATAAGTTTCCACCTTCTTGTCGTTGGCCTCGATTTTCTTTTCTCTTGGTAAGCTCCTCGATCATCCTCATTATAGCAGGGTCGGTTGTCGAAGTATTATCACCTGATCATTCAGGCACTTGCTCGGTACGACGAGTAGCATCTTGTTCGACCCTATTTGGTGCCCTGTGCTGATTTTGCAACTGAGCAATGGTGTTTTGTTGGGCTTGCAGCATTTCAAATATTACTTGGAGACTAACTCCTTCATCTCCTCTGCCCTGTGTACCTCGACCGTCAGTTCGACCCTCTCTGCATACGCTTCCTTCGGGGTCTGCACCTAACTATGTATTCAAAGCGACATGCGAACTGACATTGACCGGGTTGACGGGTAGTGCTCCTCCGGAGTCAACTTGCGGTACCTCGATTCCTGGAGCGATAACATTCTCGTTCTCTCCGTGGAGTCTGAGGCCGTTGTCACCATGTGTAGTTATGTTTTGTGAGTTTGACACGATTTAACCTGAAAACAAAATTCTTGACGAGAAACAAGTGTAAAATAGTGTGTTATACTAGAATTAGTACTGAACAATCACTATTACCCTTAGCCCCACAGTGAGCGCCAAACTATTTACCTCGAAATACGAGTAACAATTAAACTTGTAATGTGGTTATAAGGATACGCGATCTGATTCAGTGCCAATTGATAAATAGCGAAGTAAATAAATAAAAACGATTGAAATGGATCAAACTAGTGCCGTTTGCAAGTCATCGACCTCGGTTTGGGATAGACTCGAGATCAAGTGTTAAAGAACAATAAATAAGAACAATAAGGAAAATAAAAATAGTAGAGAATTAAGAGCGAACAAAAGAGCACAATGTTTGTATTTCTCAGTAAATGCGTATATGATTCATATGATCCATACAAATGAGCAGGGTTCCTCTTTACATAGTAGAGAAATACTAAATAAGGTATAACTCTAATTTCGGAAGCAAAATACATGATTGATATCAATAACAGTTAATGGTTCTGCCAATCTCGAGATTCCCGCCGAGAATGGTGGTCGATTGCGGATATCTCGTTATTCTGTTACTTCGATGTCGATCTAGCCCGATCTCAATTCTTCTGTCTCCATGTTCCTCGAGCTCGGGCTTGCTTCGATACAGTAAATCGAGCATGATCGATTTTAACCGTATACACCCCTTTTAACCATAACTGATGCATGGCACGATCTACTCACGAACCGATCTGCAAGTTGTTTGAATGAATTCTAACCATTTCACTAACTGGCATTCCTCGAGAAGATTTCAAGAACTCATTAAAGGACTCTTAACATATTTGTTGATAGTATTCCCGATCTTCTACCACAATATGCAATGCCCATTTATCCACATCTTCTCACACCTTTTTTTCCAGGTATTATGGATAGGAAAGGAGTTTTTTCAATAAAAGTGACATTATGTGAAGCGGATTTATTTTATTTGATCTAGGAATCTCCACTTAGAATTATTTATTACGGTGTTTCAAGTCACCATATTTTATTAAAAATACCAATTCAAGGAAGTTTTGACTCCGAATAATGGTCTGCGTAACACAGAAAACCGAGTAAGACATTCTGTTAATCCGGGAGAATGTATAAGTCACTCTCGAGTTTCGTTGTTTTAGCACGGTCGCTTTAAATTTTTTTACACTTAGCTTAATATCCGAATTATTACTTTCTCTAAAGTCTTTTGTTTTTCACCTTTTTGTTGCTTTTAATGTAGGTATTTATATCTTGAACAAGTTATGTTGTAGTGCATTTTTTATTTTTTCACGTATTGAAAATCATGTCACGCGTACGTAATATAACAACAAATATATTATTATTTGAAGTTGAAAGAATCAAGTTGCATACACGCACACTTGAAGTTAAGTATCACAGTTATACTATGTAAACCGTACCCATAATCATGACGATTGACTATTTAATCGTGCCTAAAACAACTAACTAATGTGAATTGTTCCCTAGTCTACTTTGAGATTTACTGTGGGACTTAAAATTATGGATATGGAATTGTTGGAGGCCAATGAATATTTTAACTATTTGGGGTATTGGTAAATTATCTATATTTAGAAATATTTACAACTATTCTATTTTTTTGAGTTATTTTGATATGTATTAATTTATAAGAGCTAGACTGCCCCTTTATTTGAGTTATTATTTTGGGCTAGCTTTTAACTACGATCATATAGACCTGGTTACTGAAAGGAAGTCGATCCAGTGGTATTAAAAGGCCTAAATCTCTTTTGTTCCTACTAACTAAAATCAAAATCTTCTTTACATTAAAATATTCTAAAATCCAAACTTCTCTACCTAATGAAGCCTTTCAATAGATCGAAGTCTCAACTTAGCAATTAAAACTTCCCAAACATAAGTAAAGCTAAACCGTGTTTAAAATACCAATTTAAGAAGTAACTTTTTTTTTTCTTCTAACTAATACTTCGGTTTACCCTTGAAATGAGTAACAATTTAATTTGTACGCGGTTAAAGGATGCGTGATTTAAATTAACACGAATGATCAATGAACAAAAATTAATTAAAGTAAAGAGAAGAAAACTAATCAAACTAAACGTGATGAACAATTAAACTCGCTTTTTTAGATGAACATTGAACATTGACCTCGGTCGAGACCTCAAGACTGGCTCGGTTGCAACCAAATAATTAAGCAGCTACGAACACTATGAACAATAGTTAAAGAACAAAAATGAACTTTTATTGCTTTGATATACATGCCAACATTGTTCTTAAAATGAAAAAGTTATCCCCTTTATATAATAGCGGAATTTCAATCCCAGTACAACTCTAAATAAGGTAAAAGTCTTCTTTTCTCAGTAAATGTTGATATGTAGTTCTTTCTTTATCTATTGTGCGACTTTATTCTATTACTGAAATTTGAACCATTATATTCTTCTTCTCTTGCGGATGGTGAGAACACGCATAACATCTACAGTTGGGTAGGAGCCAGAGCGTCCTGGTGCATCCACTACCAGGGGTACGGGCAAGGGCCGACATATGCACTGAGGCACAAGCAGAGCTCAGCCTAGAGCACATGCAGCAACACCCATTGCAGAGCCTCATATCGAGCATGAGGAGGAGATCCCTGTTCAGACCATACAAGTCGGACCCGCTCAGGTCCCTGAGGGATTCATTGGTACTCTTGTACTTCATGACGCCCTAGTCCACTTAGTGGGCTTATAGAGAATTTGGCCTAGGCTGGAGTATTTCCCATGGCACCAGTTGTCTCTCAGGATGGGGGGAGGAGCTTAGACTCATGTCGCTTACACTCTGAAGTTTATGATTCCCGTGTATTAGACTCTAGTGGTTCTAGGGGTTGTAGTAGTTCAGCCAGCTATTGCTACACAGTACGGGGAATGGTCAGCATTGTCTTCTGATGGATTGATAAGATTGGATAAGTTCACAAAGCTCTTTCCTATCCATTTTGGTTATACACCTTCTGAGGACCCACAAGATTATTTGGACCGTTGCCACGAGGTGTTTCACAACATGGATATTTTGGAATCCGATGGAGTCGACTTTGTAGTATTTCAGATGACCGCTTCTGCCAAGAGATGGTGGTAGGATTATGAGTGAGGTATAGCAGGTTCACCGCCACTCACTTGTGAACAATTTTCGCAACTAGGGATTCCTTAGAGAAAATCAAGTTGATTCAGGATCAGCTTCGTACAACCCAGTCTAGGAAGAAGAGTTATGATGATCGGAGGGCTTGTGATGTAGAATTCATGGTGGGAGAGAGGATTTTGTTGCGGATTTCACTCATGAAGGGTGTGATGAGGTTCGGGAAGAAGGGCAAGTTGAGACCTTTTGTGATTCTTGAGAGAGTTAGTGAGGTGGCGTATAGACTTACATTGCCACCCAGCTTATCGGCAGTTCACCTGGTGTTCCATGTTTCCATGCTCCAGAAGTTTCGCGATGATTCATCCCATGTATTAGATTTTAGCTCTGTCCAATTGGACAAGGATTTGACTTATGAAGAGGAGTCGGTGGCTATTCTAGCCCAACAGGTTCACAAGTTGAAGTTTAAGATCTATCCTTCTAAGAGAGTGTAGTGGACTGGTCATCCGATTGAGGAAGTTACGTGGGAGTACGAGTCCGATATGAGGAGTATATACCCACATTGTTTCACCATTCCAGTACTTTTCTACGTCCGCTCGAGGACGAACATTTCTTTTAGATGTGGAGAATATGATGACCCGATAGGTCATTTCTAGTACTAGCCCTTATTTCCGTGTTCTGAGGCCTCCATTAGCTCCATTTGATGTTTCCTCGATTTGCATGCACCGTCCGTGTATTTTTCCAAAAAGTTTTTATGTAAAAGTTTGAAGAAAATATGATTTTTTCTCTTTAAAATAACTTGAGTTGACTATGGTCAACATTTTGTGAAAACTTTCCCGGATCAATGTTTGACGATTCTGGTAGGTCCGTATTATGATTTTGGACTTGGCCGTATGCCCGAAAGTGAAATCTGAGGTCTCTAGGGTGATTTGATTCATTTTGCCGAAAGCTAGTAATTTGAAGGTTTGGAAATTTTCTAGGTTTAACTGAAGGTTGACTTTGTGGTTATCGGGTTCGGATTTTGGTTCCGAAATACGGTATAGGTCTGTTTTGCTATTTGAAACTTGTCTCCAAAATTTGGTGCAAATCGGAGTTGGTTTGATTGGATTAGGACGCTTGGTTGTGATTTTAGATGTTCTTGAGTTTCCTTTGAAATTTCATGTATTTTGACATTCGATTCATGGTTCTATGTGTTATTTTGGTATTTTGATTGTGAGAGTAAGGTCGTATGGTGTTATTACACTTTGTGCATGTTTGGTTAGGATCCTGAGGGGCTCGGGTAAATTTTGAATAGGCTACAGACCATTATGGACTAAAGAAGTTGCTGGTTTCGTCTGTTTTATAATGTCTGGTGTATTGTGCTTCGCGATCGCCAAAGCTACTCTCGCGATCGCGAAGGGTAAATTGGGACTGGATGGAGTTATTCTTCACGAACGCGAGGCACTGGTTGCGAACGCGAAGTGGGGGGGGGGGGGGGCTTTACTTTCG
>ML258443.1:4076-28542 GCA_005239495.1 Nicotiana undulata | reverse complement strand
ACACAGAGAGAAGGACCGCGTGTACAGAAGGGATGGGGGGGGGGGGGGGGGGAGCTTACATTTCGCGAACACGACCAGCCTTCCGCGAACTCGAAGTTTTGTGCGAACCTGGGGGAGGCTGTACTGTTACTCTACGCGAACATAGGCTGTGGCTCGGAACGCGTAGGCAACATCACGAAGGGAAGGTAACATCGCGAAAGAGAATGTAACATCTCGAACGCATAGGCCTTCTGGTTTCTGGTCTTCATGAACGTGTCAGGTGATTAACAAACACGAAGAGCACCTGACGCCCAGTTATTAAAATAACCGAAAGTCGAGATTTTCTTCATTTTTCACCATTTTCAAGTTTGAGCTCGGCCTCTAGGCGACTTTGAAGAGTTTTTTCATCCCCACTTCATTGGTTAGTAAATTTAACTTGTTTCATTATATTCCATAAACACCCATTGATATTAAACTTTAATCTAGTATTTTTCATTATAGAAATTAGGAATTTGGGCAGAAATGGGGATTTTGTTAAATTAAGATTCAGACCTCAAATTGAGGTTGAATTTCTAAACTAGTTGCATAAACGGGCTCAGGGGTGAATAGGTAATTGGATTTTGGTCCGAATCTCGGGTTTGACCAAGCGAGCACCGGGTTGACTATTGTTGACTTTTTCCAAAATCATTAAAAATTGATTTTTTTCACTTGTGGGTAGTTTCTAAAGTCTATTTTAAATTATTTGAAATATATTTGGCTAGATTTGATTGGTTTGGTGGCTAATTCAAAAAGATAAGCCGTGGTTGAGCAATGATTTGGTTGCGGAGTGTGGTAAGTGTTGTGTCTAACCTTGACTTGAGGAAGTATGACTTGTTGAATTATTTGTTATGTGTATTATGTGGGGAAGCAACATATATGCAAGACGACGAGTGTGCATGCACCGTCATGGGATTTAGCATGCGGGGTTGGAGTATTTACTTCCATGTTTTCAATTGTTCCACATTATTTCGTGTTATATGCTTTAACTGTTACATGTTTTTACTTGACATCTATGTAATATTTGTTACTTGTTATTTAACTGCTACTTGCCTTGATTTGTACATTTCCCATGTGATTTCTGCCTATATGCTACTTGTTTCAATTTGCTTTAATTGTATATTTTAACTGTCACCAGTTTTGCATTTTCCATTGTTTGAGATTCCGAGATGTTGGACATTCCCGTTTATACCGCGATTCTTTATTTTTTGTACATTTCACCCCTCTGTGTTGTTACTTTGCAAGTATTTGTGTTGATTTATTTGAGCTAATGGTTTGAAATTGTTTGGATTGGGTTGCAAGAGGCAACAATATTGTACAGTGTTGAAATGATAAGAAGGAATAAGGCTGGATTATGATATGAACAAATAATAATATGATGGGATCGGGTTGTGCGCCGCAACGGATGTGATATGTTGTACTGTACTTGTTTGATATTGTAGAATCATTATTAGTATTGTAATATGAGGCTTGAGGATTTGATATTCTAGGCTCTCTGGTAGTTGGTTTTGGGATATGTTCCATGAGTTTATTTCTTTATTCTATTCCTTTTTCATATGTTATTACTATTTCACACACGCTATTAGTGAGTGACCTGCCATAGCATCATCACTACTTTGTCGAGGGTAGGCTCTACACTTATAGGGTACATGGGGCCAGTTGTACTCATACTACACTTGTGCATTTCTTGTGCAGATACCAGCGGTGCATTGTGAGACTGCTCGAATTCAGCTACTTGTGGAGATTTAAGGTATAGCTGCATGGTGTTTGCAGTCTTTAAGTCCCTTTCGATTCTTTTATTACTATTTATTTAGATTCAAAATAGTTGTATTTTGTTCACACTTTATCTTTAGCACTCTAGATGCTTATGTATTTATTATTCGAGATTCTGGATATGTTTAGATTATGTTATTCAGTATTATATCACTCTATTTTAGACTATTACAAATATTATTGTTAAAGTTTTGATTCAAATTGTTAAAACTAATTAAGTAATTTAGCTAATGCTAGCTTTCCTAGCAAGTGAAATGTTAGGTGCCATGACAGTCCCGAGGGTCGGGTCGTGACACAGTCAAAGTATCCTATAACTCAACCCTCTATGCTTTCAATTCCTGCATGCATCTAAGTGGCCTCTCGTTGTGTACGGTTTTTTCTTGCTCTAATTGCTCCAATCGGGCTTCAAGCTCGCCCATATGAGCAAGTCTTGCCTCTAAAGTCGGGATATGCTCAGCGAGTTGATCTCGTACAACAACAATTTGATCCCACTCGGGAGCAAGTTCTTCTTTGGTTTGGATAATCTTCTGCAAGCCCTCGAAGGCAAGGAGGTTAGCCTGAAAAGTCCAAGATTAAAGTTATTGAAGATAATTTTTAGTGAAGGAAAGGGAAGAAAAGAAGAGCAAGATGATACATAAGCAGCAAAGTGGTTGTTATTTATCAGACATAATGTAGAAAGAGCCTCCATCTTTTGTCGGTCTTTGTTCGAAGCCATAGGCTTAAAGTAGTTGGCAACTGCCATCATTTTTTGAGAGTAAGTGGCACTCATTCTAATCCAAAAGAGTGACACTACGTTTACAATCAGGGTTTCTGATAGGTGCCGGCAAAGTGTTCTCAATGCTCCCGTGATCGGGTGAACGAGGGTACATTCCATTTGTTCATTTGGGGACGACAAATATGCAGGAGCTGCCGGTGCTGCAGCTGTTTGTTGAAATTGGAGGTAGAGGAAGGTAAGACGTAGAACTCTTTTGGTCGGAAGCGACAACTGGTTCTCAAAAATGGGACTCGGCATTTTCAACCATTTCATTTCTATAAAAAGTCCCGGAATAACTTCCAGTTGAGCGTCTGGTTGAGAAGGGGGGGGGGGGTTCTTCTTCTTTGATGATAAACCGCCTCATCATCATCCTGGATTTTTTCTTCATCAAGGATCACTGTGATCGGTCCTACTAGGGTTTCTACTATAAAAGGCTTCTCCTGAATTTCAACATTAGAGGTATGTCTTCTTTTTGGTTTTTTCTCCTTAGGTTAGGGACTCAGGGAAGATGAGCCACCATTGGGTCATGGGAAACCTCAATAATAGGGCAGACGGAAAACCCCGTCATAAGGCCTATTTATTATGAAAGGGAGTCAACAAATATATACTTAGTCATGTTGGAGATTAAAAAGAAAAAGTAGAAGTTATACTTACCATGGTTCTTGTCCTTCCAGTTGAATTTGGGTAAAATTTCTTTCCACTTCCGAAAATCCAGTGTGTAAATATCTAAAATCTTCTGTACCAATTGGGTCAGGTTCAGAACAGATGGAGGAACCCAACAGGTAGCAGAAATAAGATAAATAAAAGTTAGCAAAAAAAGGGATTTTCTTTAACATAGTAGAAAAAGGATATTTGACAAACTTACGAGTAAAGTTCCAAGATTAAAGGATAGAAGGTGTTTTCGCCGGAAGAATGTCCCTGGTAGAAATGACAATGAACCTTTCCATCCAACCACGATCATTATCATCATCAACACTAGTGACGATGACATGATTACTGCGTTTGTCGAGTTTGATCATGCATCCTCGAAAACATTTTGGGGAATAGAAGTTGATCAGATGAGCGAGAGTGAGGGTTTCACTGGCTCGGGAGCATAGTACCCGAATGAAAGCTACCCTTCGACTTATTGACCGACCTACACGAGCGAAGCAAATTTGGTAGTTGTTGCAAAACTCAAAAATAATGGGATCATTTTTTAGACTCATTCTTAAAGTAAAAGGGTACATGTAAATGTACATGAACCCTGACTTGCTGAAGGTGGCCCTTTCAACTTCATTAGGGGCTAAAAGTTCAATGTATTTCCAGTCACAATCATCTTTCACAATAGGGATACTAGCCGTACGACTGGAAGAAGAGTATATGCTGACGGACCAATTTTTTTCATTTTTAGGGTTGAGTGGTTCCTTTTGTAGTTTAAGATCCGTCTCAAAATTTAGTTGAGAGAGAATGATTGTGATGGCAGTTGGAGGACCAACATCGACTTCCTTGATTTTTTTATTCTTAGAAGGGCCACCACCGAGGTAAATGCCTGAGTTACCGGGGTAGGAGGTAGTAGAAGACATGATGATGGAAAATCTGAGTAAGAAAATTTTACTGAGAAAGGAAAGTTTGCAGAAAATCTTTAAGGTAATTCGAAGAAAGAGAGTTTGTAAATGCGAAAGATAAAATTGTGAGAATTGGAGAAGTTTATAGGCGGCAGAATTCATGGTCATCATTACCTAGAAAATAGGTAAAATTATTTGCTGAATCACGGGATAACATGTGTTCGAGTCATTTTCTCGCCAAGAATAGAGGTCTTATCTATTTCCCGGTAACATAAAGGTTAGTCACCGGAAAGTAGGGGGATTATCTGTATAGGATAAAATTTATATATGACAGGTGGATGCTCGTCAAGTTGAAACGTGGTAGTGAAGACAATTAAGATAGGAGTAAGCAAATAGTTGGAACCAGTTACGAACATGTGACCGGTGCTAAATGAGTTTCCTGGAACCAGAAGCGAAAGTTTGAAAGGAAGATATTTCTTGGAAAAGGAAGCATTCAATGAGCAGTTATTACAAAGAATCTTTGCATTTATACTCAAGCGTTATGCAGCCATCAAGAGGGGTTTTATTCATATTAAAGAAGAGTTTGATTTGGGGGTCTTGTCTCCTTAAATTGAGCTATAAATAGAAGAATTTGTATTCATTGTAGCAGGCTAAATATTCATACGCAAAAAAGCTAAATTTGCTCTTATTCTATTAATAACATTCTCTCTTTTTTGTTCTACATATTGTCTTTATTATTGCTTCTGGGGAAGCTTCCTCACAGTCAGGCTTGTATTTTCTTCAAGTTCCTTAATTCAATTTATTTCTGTTCTTAATTATTATAGTTTGGATCAAATTAATTCAAGTGTCTATAAACCACGTTACAAATTCAACGGTAAACATTTTGTATAACATGTCTATTGGTAAATTTTCTATTCGAATACAAAGGAATTAATTTCCAAATTCACAAAACTAGATAGGTTAACCCTTGTTCATCGAATCACATCATTATTTTTTAATAGACTTAGGGAGTGGTTTGAATTGTTATTGGGCTGTGCAGTGATCTGGTCTTAGCGTTTTTCTCGGTCCTAATATTTTCTCTTTTGTTGTTGTGTAATACGAAAAAATCCTTGCTCTACTTCAGTGAATATTTCAATAGGCACATGCTCTTCCTGAACCAGAGGATATGCCTTGAATAAAACAAGAAAAATATCAGTCATTATTTTGAAGTTTGTACGTAGAAAGATATTTTCCCTTGGATGGAAACACAAGTGTAGGCTAATATATAGTTCATTGAGTCAATTCTTATCTCTCCAAGCTTCTTATTTTTGGTCGAAAAGATAGAGCGCCAAGTTGTGCATAGCAATGGCTTCAACTCCTACCCCATCACATTCTATTCAAACCATAAATGCTTCAAGAACCAACTTCCCTTCTCTACCAATGAATAAACCAATTCACAAGAAGTTACATATTTACTCGAATAAATCTTCTCTTAGAATAGAGTCTCGTAGCAGTGCAAAGTATAATGACGTTGTGGTGGATGAAGAAATGGATAAGATTAAAAGGCTACAAAACGGATCCGACGTTCGTGGGGTTGCTTTGCAAGGTGAAAAAGGTCGAAGTGTGGATCTTACACCGCCTGCTGTTGAGGCAATAGCAGAAAGTTTTGGTGAATGGGTGATTAATGGATTGGAGAAGGAGAAACATGTTAGGGTTTCTCTTGGAAAAGACCCTCGAATTTCGGGTAATATGTTGAGTGTGGCTGTATTTGCAGGGCTTTCTAGGGCTGGGTGCGTGGTGTTTGACATGGGACTTGCAACAACACCAGCTTGCTTCATGAGCACTATTCTTCCTCCATTTCAGTATGATGCCTCAATAATGGTATAATATTGACATGGTTACCACTTATTCTAAGCATGATTATTGCAAATTAAGCTAAAGTATCCCGATTTATATGCATCTCGTCGTGTCCTATAAACACAACCATCATAGTATTTATTATACGAAAATTGATTCATACCCCGGGCTCGAACTCGAGAGTTCTGATAATGATGAAGGAGAACTTACCACTCCACTACAACGTACCCTTGTTGGTTGATTTGTTGTATCAAATCAAATTAACGTGGTTAAATTGTGATGAGTTACTTCAGTTATTATTTGAATTATTTTTATTTATTTCAACCTTTGACTGATAACTTCAGCTATGTTATCTTAAACGTAAAATAAGATCAGATTCTTCCAAAATGGAAACAATAAAAGCTAAAGTATTGTGTTATGCATGCAGATGACTGCATCTCACTTACCCTACACTCGAAACGGTCTTAAATTCTTCACGAAAAAGGGAGGTTTAACGTCACCAGAAGTGGAGGAAATATGCGACAAAGCAGCTCGAAAATACGCAAACAGGCTTGCTAAAGTATCGACGACACTGCCAATACCGCCGACAATGGTGGATTTTATGAGCGCTTACGCGGAGCATCTACGAGATATTATAAAGGAAAGAGTGAACCATCCTTCCCATTATGACACTCCTCTCAAAGGATTTCAGGTTCTTCTCTTCTTCTTCCTCAACTTTTTCAAACTTCATTATAGGCTGTTTTTGTCTTTGTCAACATTTGTTGGAGTACTTAAGTTTGTTTTGTTTTCTTGCCTGCGTGAGAGTAAGCCATGCATGCATAGCCACAGCAACCTTATCTAAGTACAGGGCAATATGGACCATAAAAGCTAAGGATCCGTTTTCATTAATTAAAAGCTGGACATATATTTGGGCCTAGCTTTATCCCTTTTTGGGTTTTCTGCGGACCATCACTCTAACGCCTGTTCCAACATCAAATACTGCTTCCTCCGTTCCAATTGATGTGAACATGTTTGACTGGACACGGAGTTTAAGAAAAAATGAAAACTTTTAAAATTTGTAGTCCTAAACAAGTCAAAAAGGGGCCAGAGTATTTGTGTGGTTATAAAAGTTTCTCATTAAGGGTAGAATTGTAACTTTAAGCTAAATTATTACCAAATTTATAAAGGGGTCATACTTTTTGGTACGGACCAAAAAGAAAATAGGTTCACGTAAACTGGAACGGAGGGAGTATTGAGTAGAGCTGTAAAAATGGCCCAGCCATGCCCAAGTCTTGTGGGCTTTTAAAAATGGTAGGCTAGGACGGGGCGGCCCGCCATATGAATGGGCCTTAAAATGGTCAGCCCAGTCCAGCCCTAAGAGGGCCGCGGGCTAGGCTGGCCGGTTCTTTAATTTTTTTTTAGAAAAAAATTCTTTAAATCCTAAATATTTTTTCGCGATATAGTTGATTAATCACGTAAACAACTTCTGTTTTAGAGCGTACAAAAGCTTGATATTTGACGAGAAATCTCGTAATTGAAATGCAAATTCTCGATATCTCTAACTTTCTTTTATAAAGTTACGTGAATATTTTCTTACTACTTTTCTTTCATTTTCCTCATATTCAGGGATTATTTCAATAAGTTTATATGCTGAGGATTTTTTATTTAGGATTAACATCATTTGCTGATTTCATCATTATAACCTATAAAATTTTAAAATTCCTAAAATTTGCTAGTGGTCAATTTTTTTGTGTGTTTTTAAAAATTGATCTTTTTCTATACTGAAGAGCAATTTAAATATTTCTAATACATTAAAGTAATCCAAATTGATCATTGGCCACTTAGAATAATATTTTCTTTTGAAAAAAATATTATTATTTGTCACCTAAGACTTTTCGACTTCATTATTAATTAAGCAAAAGAAAAACTAACTTTGTCATATTAGATGCATGTCAAAATCTAAATTCTGGTTGATACGGAAGGGTAAATGAGTAATCTAGGATTGGGGCATGAGGATTATAGTTAATAGTTTTTTAGTTTTTACTTTACTAAATATTAAATATTTAATAGTTAATTAATGTTTGGCCCACGGCCCAGCCTCGGTCGAGCCTCAAGGGCCTGCAGGCTGACTTGGGTCGAGCTTATAAGCCTTAATTTTAAATGGGCTTAAAGAATCCTAGCCCAACTCTACCCAACTAGCGGGCTGGGTTGGGCTGGCCTCACGAGTCAAGCAAAAATGGCTCTACTATTGAGACAAAAAATCATGTGGCCACCCGCTGCAAAATTATAGAAGAATTAACCAAAAACCCGCCCACCTAATCTCTTAAATTAACCGGCCGTGAATATATAATATATGTATAAATATGTATAATTAATGTATAATCTATGTATATCGGCTAAAAGTATACTTTAAATCTTGCCGGCTATTTGTGTAATAATCTCAAACTTATAAGATCTGGTAACCATAAGATTTCATATACATTTAGTAGCCTAAAAGACATTAGAATGGTCAGTATATGCAACTCCAAAAATGCAGAAACTCCAAAAATATGGTATCAACACCTCATCCCATCAACATTTCCTCTTACACCAACTGTCAAACATCCGCACAAAAAGACTCCACCACTATCCTGCAACCACTGCACTGCCATCCAGGGGAGGATCTATTTAGAAGGATCGAGGTGTCATTCCGCTGGACACTCAGTTGAAACTATGCCCAGCATGAGAAAGATACATCTCTATGCCTATATGTCAAATATACATGTCAAGTTAATGATTTCACAGTGATATCATCAAGTACACTCACTCTCAACACATCCAAGGTGCCTGGCTCGAATTCCACACTACATCACACACACAATCACTCAACACTGCACGAGTACCCGGCTCAATAGCCCCTCGCCAAAGAACGTGTATATATACTGTGCCCGCGCCCGACGAATCCTGTCCAAGCGTTAATTATAATCATATAACCTAATAGTGAGGCCTGGTGCACGTATAGCCTCAAAATCTGTGCCACTTAGCCCAATGTGGGGCCTGGCATACGCGCCACCTCAATGTTAATATAACTATTACGACGTGCAACCCAATCTAACATAACTCACAATATGGCTCTACGGCCCACATCAGTCATCAATCCGCTCAAGTCTCAATGACTTACATCTCACGGATACATTATCAAATTATATAACACGGAATATCACAATATGCCTAAAATACAAATCAATCTCGTATCACGTACAAGGACACCAATAACATGTAAGACAACATATCAAAAGTACACAGAGGCAGATATATAACATATAGATGTAACTACCATGACTGTACAATATGACTACGGTTATGGCGAATAGCTCAACATGACGAGAATAGCCCTAAGATGTCTCAAACAACTAAGCAGGTGACCTAGACATGATTTCAACATGAATAATATTTCACGCAGTCATATAGATAGAGAAAATATTATATCAAAGAAGCATAATAGCAAAACAAGGCAAGACACATAATAGCCTAAGAACTATCCGGATCATGATACCTTGGTGCATGCACATTCGCCTGTCACCTAGAACGTGCGTCACACCAACCCATCACAAATATCATAGTACTCAGGGATAATTACCCTCAAAACCAAGTTTAAATATGTTACTTACCTCGAACAAGCCAAATCAAATACCGAGCAAGTCAAACAATACTCTAGAAATGCTATCCACACGAATCCACCTCTGAGCGGCTCGAAACTAGCCATAAGAAACTCAAAAATATCAAATAGTTCCATAGAAAATAAAGTCAAGCGATAAAGGTCGAATTTTTAATCAATTACTCAAAGTCAACCAAAAAGTCAACCCCAGGACCGCTCCTCAGAATCCAACAAAACTCATGAATTCCAAAAAACCATTTGAACATGATTCCAACCATACTAATTTCACTCAAATCCGACTCCGAATCGATGTTCAAAACTCAATAATCCACTTTAGGAAACTTTAGACAAAACCGCTCAATTTTCCTTTTAGAATCATAAATCAAATGCCAAAATTGAAGATGGAATCATGAAATATAATTAAAATCGAGTAAAAAAATACTTACCCAATCAATGGTGAAAATCCTCTCCAAAATCCAACAAAACTGAGCTCCAAATCTCCAAATGTGATAAAATAAACAAACTCTCGAATTAAATACAATCTGCCTAAGCATACCTGCATTTGCAGACCAACTCGCGCACCTGCGCTCCCACATTTGCAAGACAAAGATCACATATGCGACTTCAACTTACCATACTAAGAACTGCACCTGCGAAACTGCTACCGCATCTGCGACATCACATAAATGCAAATACTACCGCAGAAGCGGACACTTAACTCATTCCTCATTCATGCATCTGCGATCCATATACCGTAGATGAGACCATCGCCCATGCGATCCTTCACCCATAGAAGCGAAACACCTGACCATGACAAAATCTCGCAGAAGTGACTCAAACCTCGCAGAAGCGGTACCCGCATCTGCACAGATGCAAAACACTAGAACCAGATTTATCCAAAAACATGAAAATGATCCGAGACTCCTCTGAAACCCACCTAAGCCCCTCAAAACCCCATAAGATTATACTAACAAGTCCCACAACAAAACTCGGACCTACTCGAGGACTCAAATCACACATAACAATATCAAAACCACGAATCGTACCTCAAATCGAACTTATTGAACGTTTAACTTCAAAACTCGTGTCGAACCACTTCAAATCAACTCGGAATGACCTCAAATTTTGCACACAAATTCAAATGAAATAACGAACATATTCTAACTTCCAAAACAACAATTCGAACCTGATAACATCAAATCAACTCCCAGTCAAACTTATGAACATTCCAAACCTTCAAATTGCCAACTTTCACCAAAGAGTGCCAAAACCTTCTAGAAACATCAAAATGCAAATCTAGGCATACCCCCAAGTTCAAAATCACCATACGGACCTAATAGAATCATCAAAACTCCGATCTGAGGTCAAATCTACAAAGTTCAAACTTGGTCAACTCTTCCAACTTAAACAATAAGAACAATACCAGTGAAATTCCACAAGAGGGGTCTGGGGAGGGTAGTGTGTATGCAGACCTTAACCCTACTCTAGAGGAGTAGAGAAGTCATTTCTGATAGACCCTCGGCACAAGAATATGGAACGAGACTATGCAGCAGTAAAGCAAAAGAAACTCGAAAAGATAACACCAGTAACACAATAACAAGGAAATAGAGAGTAAAGCAATAACAAACAGTTATAATGGAACAGTACCACATACGCAATGGAGTAATATGGACATAACAAGAGCCACTAACATTCTAAGTAAATCACTACCAGACTAGCTTCCTACAACCTAACCTACAACCCTAATGAAGTACTAGGGACACAACTGGAGCCACTAGCAACGTAAAACACAACACTATCAGACTAGCCTCATATCTCCTAACCTACAACCCTAATGCTCGACCTCCACAAATTCCTATTAAGGTCCATGTCCTCAGAAATCTGAAGCCGCCCTATGTCCTGCATGATCACCTCTCCCCAATATTTCTTAGGCCGCCATCTACCTTTCGTCATCACGTCAAGGCCAACCATTCACACCTCCTTACCAGGGCATCAAGGATTCTCCTCCGCACGTGCCCGAACCATCTAAGCCTAGATTCCCGCATCTTGTCTTCCATGGGAGCCACACCAACCTTCACCCAGATATGTTCATTCCCAATCTTATCCAGCGTAGTGTATCCACACATTCATCTCAACATCCTCATTTCTATAACTTTCATCTTCTGGATATGAGAATTCTTGACTGGCCAACATTTTTCACCATACAACATGGTTGGTTTAACCATCACTCTATAGAACTTGCCTTTAAGTTACAGAGTCACCTTCTTGTCACATAAGACGCCATCCACTAGTCTCTATTTCATCCACCCCACCCCTATACAATGTGTGACATCCTTGTGAATCTCCCTACCCCCTTGGATAACCAACCCAGGTACTTGAAGCTTCCTTTTATTGGGATGACTTGAGAGGCAAGCCTCACGTCCATGTCTACTTTTCCCGACCCGCCGCCGAACTTGCACTCCACGTATTCTGTCTTGCTCCTTCTCAAGTTGAAACTTTTAGACTCAAGGGTCTATCGAAACCTCCAACCGCTCGTTAACAATGCTTCGCGTCTCATCAAGAAGAACTATATCATCAGCGAATAACATACACCATGGCACCTCCCTTTAAATATGGTGCCAGTGCATCCATTGCAGAGCAAATAAAAACGGGCTTGTCGCGCCCCCTTTTTTTCCATCTTGCGGCGGAAGTCAGTGTTTCGACATTCATTGGGACAACTCTTTTCCTTTTGAGAAAGGGGTACAGAAGTTTAAGAGTCGCCACCTAACGGATTAAGGTGCGTTAGGGTACCTATTACAAGTAACTGGTAAAACCGATTTATGTTACCAGAAATTGGGTAAGGGCTTGAAATTACCTCGAGAGAAGGTGTTAGGAACCCCTCGAGGTCCACAACGGTGGGTCCCGGCCAAACTTACTTTGTGAATTAGTCATTTAACAGATAAGCAGTCTAAGCACACATATGTAAATAAGATAAAGGAAATTTAACAGATAAGCAGTCTAAGCACACATATGTAAATAAGATAAAGGGAAATCCTAGGTTTGTTAGTCTATAGGATCACATTTGTACAATACCCGGTAATCCTTCCTCAACTGGAGGGGTTACACGTGGCATTAGCGCATAGGTCATCATATCCTTTTACTACCCAATTACCCTCCCCTTAGCAGTTATATAAGCGGTTTTTGTTTAGACGAACTCTATGCGTGCATTACCCGTCCCTTCCTTGTGGTCCCGGAGGTGTTTAGGACCTCTAATATTAGGAAGTACTAGACTCTCCTAAGGTGTTTAAAAGGAAAAATCTAAGCGACAACAAAGAACAAACAGGACTGTCAAGTAAGAAAACAATTAAGGGGGCTCATGTTTACCTCCACAAATAAGCAGACAATCAGCACGTCTCAAACAACAGATTTCAGATATTTCAGAAAGGTCCTAGAACAGGATATCTAGGTGAGCATGATAAGCAGAGAATATGCAGCATTGTGTTAAGGCGAAGCGATAAAGACCTACCTGTTGAATCTAGGCAGTTCACAACTAAATTAAGCAAAGCATAATTTTATAGTTTTTATAAGATTTTAATTACCTATAGGCTTGCCTAGGCGTGGATCTGTAATGCCCTATGAACATGGTGTCTAAATTCAACCAGAATTCTGGAAATCAGTTTAAAACAATTTGAACTTATTAAGTCCTATAGGCCTGTTGGTCTAGGTGCTGAATATAACATTACAGAACTGGTTTATACACACTTATCTCTATAACATCTAGGTGTTGGGATTGTTTTTAAACATTTTTTATAGACAAGATAGTTATTGATTTAGGTGATGTAGACATGGTTTAAAGCGAATACAAATACAATCCTAAGGCAGGATCTCTAATGCACAGAAAGAATGGACGTTTTTATTAGGCAAAGTTATAACAATAACTTAATAACATGATTTCTAGGTGGTCATGATTATGCAGAAACAAAATTTTGTAACAAATGAGGTAGTGAGCCTATAACATGTTGTCTAGTATGTCAAATGATCCTAAAAGCATGGTTTGTAATGCAAGTAAACATAATATAAGCCTAAAACATGATTTCTAATGCAGGTAAACATAATATAAACCTAAAGCATGATTTCTAATGCAAGTAAATATTGTAAACCTAAAGGCATGATTTCTAATGCAAGTAAGCATAATAAACCTAAAGGCATGATTTCTACACGATTTCCTTCACAAAAATCATATAAGAAACCCTCCCCTTTTACTAATTTCCCCAATATCTATTTACAAGGATTAAGTACATAATCAATATAACAAGGGTTTGAACATTCATGCGAAAAGTGGTCAACATGATGAAGGAACAATTAATAAAACATTGAGAGGTTTAGAAAAGTCCTCGAAGAACAGTTTGAGATGAACCCTAGTTTAGAAAGAGTGATAAAAATCGAAAATAATTAATTAAAACAGGAGATTTTTTAGGAAAGCACTTAATAATACTCAAGTCATCTCAGATCTATACAGATCTGAGAAGAATTGACAGTATCGAACTAGGATTTTCAGAAAATAGCAAAAGTAAAGAGAATAGGCCAAGAACCCATGGACTCGTAAATAAACAAGGAGAAATCCTTACTTACAAACAAAAAAATAGCTTGAGACAGGCAAGTTTTAAACCAAGACCAGTTGGGGATCTCAAGGACTCATGAAATCGAAGATCCATGGAGTGTAGGAGACCAGGGGTGGTCGGAGAAGACATAGAAGCACCATAGGAGGGAGGTTTACGCCGGTGACGATGATTAGGGTTAGGGTTAGGTCGAGAGAGAGTTGAGAGATGAGGGAGACGATGAAGGCAGGGTTGAGAAAGAATGAAAAGGGTTTGGGGTAGGTCAGGGGTTAATTAAGGTAAGGATCAACATGGACCGTTGATCAAAATGATCAACGACCACGACTGAAGAGAGGGTTATTGGGTCGGGTAGGCAGATTGGGCCTAAGGGGTTTGGGCTGGCTTTTTGGGTTAATATTAAGGGGGTTGGGCTGGTTTTAAAGAGGTTAGATCTGAAAATAAAAGGGGTTATTTGTTAAATACTCAAATAATTGATAAAAAAATAATTTATAAAATAATTAAAAAAAAAAAGATTTTCATGCATAGAAATGTTTTAAAATAATTACTCAATATTTTAAAAATACAATGAACTATTTTCTTGTAAAATAATGTAATAATGCATGCATGAGCTATAATTGCAAAGTTATTGCAATTGTAACAAAAAACGTAAATCTGGCCATTTGTGCAATAATTTAAGCCTAATATAAATATAAATAGCAATATTAAGCCATGAAATTGTTATAAAGTCCTTTGTGGTGCAATTTTATAATTATTTATATAAATAAAATACCGGGATAATTTAATTTAAAAATGTAGAAATTATTGAAAATATCAATTGATGCTAATGCATAGTTTTGAAGGTGTATATGCATTTGAAAAAATATTATAGGGAAAAATTGGGTATCAACTTGGTATAACCCCATTACAACAGGAAAATGCACCGAATCGCCCCCTCCCCCCCCCCCCCCCCCCCCCCCCCCCCCCACAATCCTAACCCAAGTCTTAGCTCCCTCATACATGTCCTTAATCACCTTAATATACGCTATCGGAACACCTATCACCTCCAGGCATCTCCAAAGGACCTCCCTAGGGACCTTGTCATATGCTTTTTCTAGGTCAATAAACACCAAGTGCAAATACTTCTTCCTATCCCTGTACGAATCAACCAACCTCCTAATAAGATGGATAACTTTCGTGGTAGAACGACCAGGCATGAACCCAAACTGGTTATCAGATATCGACACTAGCCTCCTCACCTTCACTTCCACTACCCTCTTCTAGACTTTCCTGGTATGACTTAGTAACTTGATGCTCTTGTAGTTACTCTTCCAACTTAAAGCTTCTACAATGAGAATCATTCTCCCAATTGATACTGAACAACTCGAAGACCACAATCGTTCATACACGCAAGTCGTAATACATCATATGAAGCTACTCAGACCTCAAACCACCGAACAGAACGTCAATGCTCAAAACGACCGGTAGGATCGTTACAGAAATGAAGTGTTAATCCTTACCAATTTGATCTTATTGCTCCTTGCAACGAACATGCATGAACCAAGTATGAGTCCAGATAGTCCGAAGTCTCGACTAGCTCTCAGCCTTCCGGTCAAAAAACAACGTCGATGAAGGCGTGTAGAGGAAGTAGGTTATTTTAGCTAAAATTTTTATTTCTTAAAAAGTGACGAAAGGTGGCAAAATGCAGATTATTGTTAATGCGGGAAATGGATCAGGAGGTTTTTTTACCTGGGATGTGTTAGACAAGCTTGGTGCAGACACATTTGGCTCTCTACACCTAAATCCAGATGGAATGTTCCCTAATCACATTCCTAACCCGGAGGACAAGACAGCCATGGCTTTAACCAGAGCCGCGGTGCTAAAAAACAAGGCTGATCTGGGCATTGTTTTCGACACAGACGTGGACCGGAGCGGGGTTGTGGACAGTGAAGGAAATACCATTAATGGTGACCGGCTCATTGCACTTATGTCAGCAATTGTTCTCAAGGAACACCCTAGTACAACCATTGTCACTGATGCTCGCACGAGTGTTGGCTTAACTAAATTTATTACGAATAAAGGAGGTCAACATTGCTTGTATAGAGTAGGTTATAGGAATGTGATTGACAAGGGTGTCAATCTTAACAAGGATGGCATTGAAACACATCTCATGATGGAAACCAGTGGCCATGGTGCTTTGAAAGAAAATCACTTTCTTGATGATGGTAAGTTTAATTTGTGTCTTTCAATAATTAATCTAAGTCTAGTATTAATTCTTTTAAAACAAACATTGCAGGTGCATACATGGTAGTGAAAATAATAATTGAAATGGTAAGAATGAAGCTTGAGGGATCAGAAGGCGGCATTGGAAGTCTTATAGAAGATCTTGAAGAGCCATTGGAGTCGGCAGAACTCAGAATGGTTGTTCATTCTGAGCCTAGAAATGCTAAAGCAAAAGCAGTTGAAGCCATCGAAGCATTCAGAATCCATATTGAGGTACATCGTCTCTATGTTAGTTGGAGTACAGAATCTTAAAGAAATGAATACTTATTAAAGAAATGTTTCTTCACCTATAGCAAGGAAACTTACCAGGATGGGAACTTGACGCTTGTGGAGACTGCTGGGTAAGTGATGGTTGTCTTGTCGACACTAATGATGGTCCTGCTGCAATTGATGCTTTTATGTACAGGTATATATATACATACAAGATTGTAATTTCATTTAAGAAAGATTAACACTATACTTTTTCGGAAATTTGAAAAATGTTGATTACAATTCAGGGCCAAAGTTTCAGATGAACAAAATGGGGAACATGGATGGGTTCACCTTCGACAAAGTATCCACAATCCAAATATTGCTGTTAATCTACAATCCACCATTCCTGGTGGATGCCAATCCATGGCAAAAGTTCTAATAGATCGGTATGCTCTTTTCCCCTGTTTTATAAAGAGTTTAACTTACGTGAGCGTATTACTTGAGTCAATTACTCGACTAGTTATCCAACTATCTCAAATTATGTTCTAAAGCCACTTTTTTTGTTTATAACAACAAAGTCACTGAATTATGTCTATTACACTCAGAAGGTCACTCAACTAGATTTTCTAAATTTTCGATTGCCAATTACGTATTTACCCTCTAAATTATAAATATTTATCTTCTTTTTATTTTTTTAAGACTTTTTAATATTATGATTTTTTTCCTTTTAATTTATATTATGGACATACCTATAGAATAAATAAATTTATTTATAAGTTAAAAAATAAAAAGTATTTAAGCATCTATAATGCTGGAATAACAAAATAATGAGCATAGTAAAAAAATGAATTAGAATAATTTATTCGTAATAATAATTTTAGTATTGTCACGACCCCAGATCATCCAGGTCGTGATGACGCATATCGTAGATCTAGGCAAGTCTCACTACTTTCAAACAAATCGGTTTTCATAAACATCTAAATGATCATAATCTTTTTCCCACAAAATTTTAATTTAAAAATGTTAAATGCAAAAAAAAAAAAAACCAAAATACTGAATCGAAATCCCCATATCGGGTGTCACTAAGTCACGAGTCAAAACTACTACAGTGTCCGAAATATAATAAGACAACAATTGTCTGGGATATATATTTTACAACCTTCATTTTCTTTCATTCTAAATTGTGTAAATAAATTCTTAAATTTTTGTTGTTAATACTAAAATTATTATTACTAACAAATTATTTTAATTAATCTTTTTACTATACTCATTATTTTGTTATTCCAATATTATATATGCTTAAATATTTTTATTTTTTTAATTTATAAATAATATTTATTTATTCTATAGGTAAGTCATAATATAAATTAAAAAGGACAAAAAAAAAATCATAATATTAAAAAGTTAAAAAAAGTAAAAAAAGATTAATGTTTATAATTTAGAGGGTAAAATAGGTATTTGACAATCAATAATTTGAAAAATTTAGTTGAGTGACCTTCTGAGTGCAATAGGCATAGTTCAATGACTTTGTTGTTGTTACACACGAAAGAAAAGTGACTTTAGGAGATAATTTGAGATAGTTGAGTGACCATTTGAGTAATGAACTTTTTATTACTTCCTTCATTTTTTTTTTGGGGACCGTATTTGATTCGTGAAGTTTAAGAATTAAAAAATAATTACAAAGCATGAACTTTGTGTCTATAAATTATCCCAATAAAAGTAAATGAAAATTTTAAAGTTAAATTACTTATAAATATAAAAATGCACTATATTTTTTTAGACAGACTAAAAGAAAAAGTGTGTCAAATAATATTAGACAAAGTAAATCTTTTTTTACATAATTGACTTACAGCAGCATGCCTATTTATAATAAAATTGATATGATAACCAGAAATTATGATAATTGACATGTTATAATCGTTTAAATTGGCAACCTGTGTCAATAATTTACACTATAAATTAAATTCTTTCTCCTCTCAATTGGAAAAATAGTTAAATTCATATATATATCATCTTTTCAATTTCGCTGCCTTTTCCTTTTAGCATTGGTTGCTGATTTAACAGTCTGGCTGATTATGTATTTCTTATCTGATCTTTTAGGTTTCTCTTGCCTAGCGGGATGGACAAAATACTCGATGTCAGTCAAATCGATAAGTATGCTAAAAATGGAAATCTAAGCTAAGATGCTTAGACTAAGATTTAAGTTATGTCAGTAATGTACAATACAAGATTTTAGCTACACCGTATTCAGTGGACCAAAAACGAAAAGAAAATGACAGCAGCAGAAGAAGAAGAAGGAAAAGGGCGTGATAGTGCATTTTTCCGCAATGGACTAAGGCTATTCCATTAATTTACCGCTTATACTTCGTGAATCTCGTATTCTTCCATGCTTGAACTTTTAAGTTTGGTTGGCAATACATTCACAGAGTTCTTGCTAGAAGTATATTGTTCTCTATTTTGTGATTTAATAACAAAATTTGGGAATTCTGAGGTCTTGGAAGAATATTGGCGTTTACCCGTAAAAACGGCACAGTTGGATTTGTACGTGGTTTAAAGATATGTAAATTAATTTGATCCCAAAATGATAAATAATTTTAAAAAGAATATAAGACTTAGCGTTGAAATCGAGATAATACAACAAAAATCTTGGTTCCACGAGCAGAGCTTCCGGAGGCAGCAATAACGATATTAATAAGCAAGAAGATAAAATATTATTGAGTTTTGAACACTATATAGTATAAGCTTGTAGAAAATTCTCTCCCTCTACAATGGTTGTTGAAATCCCTATTTATACTGGTACCTAGAGAATAAGGTCCTAGGATCTAACCCTTCTTAAATGACAACTATGGGGACCATTGAAGAATGTGTAATGATATGCAATAAATGGCATATTCTCTGTAACGGACTACATACCTAATGCTATAGAATCTTCTCCATTAAATGTCACCGGTTAACGGACATTTATCTCGCCTTGATGAACATCATTCCCTTCAGGGATAAACGAGATTGTCGCCTTCAATTTTTGTTGCCTTCTACCTTCGGCTCCATGTGTCGCTTTAATTATGCGAGCATTTAATATGAACATATATTACACCATGCAGATAGTCCCCCAGCTTTCCGGTGGAACATCTTTGTGTTACTGGAAAATTGGCAAAAATACCTTTCTTGACAGGAGATTCTCTGACCCCCTCTAAGAAATTTCTGACGGTTGATTAGACGCATATTTCTCCCCATTTAATACGCGTCATCCCATGATTCAGCAACACTTTTGCCGGCTCTCGAGGTATTCATGGCCACATTTTTAGCCATATATTCCTTTACTTATACGCACCACTCTTCCCCTTTTTTCACTTCATAATTCTCTAAATTCTCTCGAACTCTCTTTGCTCAACTCACACTTGTTTTCAACTCCCTCTAGTCTTCTTCTTCAGAAAAACCCTTTCTCCCTTCTGATAACAATGGTCTCCTTTTCCAGAAATTCCAGTGCTTCAAAGAACAAAGAAAGTGTTGATGATTATGCTCCTCCCACGATAAGCACCATCATTCCCAGAAAGCTTACTACCACTAAGGACTTCGAAGAGAAGTACCCTTCTGCTAACCCTCGCACATGGATTGTTGGCGTGTATCCTTCTTTCATTTGTCCTTCCAGCATCCCTGATGTAAAGGAAGACTGTCATTGCCAGGATTTGAACATCATCGCTCTTGACCTGGCGGAGCGGGTAACCTTACCCAAGAAGGGTTTTAAGTATGTTTACACGTATCCCTTCATTTTAGGCCCGTTCTCATTGGTAAGGGAGCTTGAGTCCGTTATCATGGAGTTTTGCATCCGTAACAAAGTATGCTTGGCAAAGTTAAGTCCTTCTGTATGGTGGATACTTGCTTGTCTTCGGCGTCTATGCCAGGAGACAGGAAATAGAGCTATATCTGGCTCGATTGACGAACCTTTATTCCCCCAAGATTTTCCATGAGGGAATGATAAATTTTAGCAAACGTTGTCATCATGTTTTTCTAACCAGCATGAATGATGACAACGATCGTGGATGGATGTAGCGGTTTGTTACATTTTACACTATGGATATTATCCCGACCACGACTCCATCCTTTCCTGAATCGTGGAACCGTACTCGTAAGTTCATCGTTTGTCTTCCTTTTTGCTAAAGATTGTCCCATGCTATTACTGATCTTTCTGTTTTCACTATTTCAGTAACTCGGTGGACACCACCAAGTGTTGAAGGCGTGGACCAATGGGTCCAGAAGGTTTTGGATGTTATTACGCCTGAAACCTGCAAGTAGAATGAACTGGCCCTCAAATAAGGGCGGAAAGAAAAAATTCATGCTAGGTTGAACTTACCTCATTTTTTTTTCGTATAGGAAAATTAGCTAACTCTTCTTTCCTGTTGAATTCAGGTCTTCCACAGGTCTCTGTTATCATCCCTATGGAGGACGTTTTAACTAATCATGCTGATGCAACGAGGTTACAACATGAGGCTTTTGCCCAAACGGGTGTCGTCGGGTCTGTTTCTGGTGCAAGTTCTTCCTCTTATTGTCTCAGGCCGGAGAATAAGCAACCAAAAAGGCCACGTTCATCCGCAGTCGAGGAAAAAAAAAAGGAAAGTCTAAGAGCACCGCGCCTGAGCCAACCGTGGGCATTGTGGTGACGAGCGTCGCGCCCGAGCCAGCCATAAACACCGTGGTGATTGAGGATTATGGAGGAGCTAGTGATGATGGGGCTTCTCTACATAGAAGACGGCGACCTTCATCCGCTCAACAAAGTGCGCAAATGTTGAGCTAGTTACGCCAACCGAGGATGATGTCCCGACGCTCTAGGGGGAATATGATGTAGTGGAAGATGCTAACTCTTGCTTCCGAGCCCTAGTCACCGTTCCCGGTAATGTGAGGCTGGGTACCGGGTCTTTTCTCCCTTCGGTTGGTGAGCAACCAACAACCAGCACTGCTTTTTCCGCAGATGCTTGTCAACCTACAATGCCGTCGGCTTCACCGCCTTCTTTGCAAACATTTCCTTCGCCACCAGCAACTGTTACATCATCTCCACCGGCCGCAGTTATCCGAGGGGAGGAAGTCCCCCTTCCCTGGTTCCCCCAGTTCATGGAATTTGGGACATAACTATTCCACCCCCTCTGATGATCCCCAAATGAGGAGGAGTGTTTCCCTCTCGGTTTTTACCGGATGTCATCTGCTGTCCCTTCCGGTGGAACTTGCTAATTATATGAAGCCTTTGGCTTCAGAAAATGATAATATTAAAATACAGTCTTTCTCAGGAGAGTGTTTGATGAACAATGCTATGCATAATGCTGAGGCGGTACGATATTTGTTCCTTCCTTTGTTCCTTCTATCTTTGGTATGGAAAGATTTTTAATTTGTACTTCTGTTTTGCAAGCTAACTTCCTTGCTTCCGACGGTCTCCTAGAAATGGAAGCACGAGCTGGTGAGGCAGTTGAATTGGAGGTTCAGTTGCAGCAAAGCGAGCAAGAGGTAGTGACCCTTAGCCAAGAGGCCGCCTTGTTGAGGGTACAATGTTAAGAAGCTTAGGCAAAGTGGGTTGAGGTTCAAAAACGTGGCAGGAGGCCACAAATTAAGGGAATGACTCTTAGTCATTCACTACAAGAAAAAGCCTTATTAGGGACTAGTATTTAGCGACAAGTTTTAAATATGGTCCCTAAAAATATACTTACAGGGATGAGAATTTTTTCTGGTCTTTAAAAAGTAAATTTATTTTATAAATATACGACCAGAATTATTCTGGTCTATACAAAAGTTAATACTGGTCTCTAATAATTGAGTTTAGCGGGATATAGCGCGAAACTGACGAAAACAAAAAGTAAAAAAAAAAATTAATGCTCCAAAATTTCACCTAATCCCTCCAAATTCACGTTTACCCTCAATTCACAAAATCCCTAAGCTTCATCCCTAAGAGACAAAACAAAAAAGCTGTCCATCAAAATCCCTAAGAGGCGCTGCCAATAATCTTCATCAAAATTCAGTAGTTGCAAATCAGAAGTTGCAAATAACTCAGAAGCGTTCATCAACGTTCTTTGTTAGTCTCTCGATCTCTTTCATTACTCTAATTTCTTTCTGTCCATATGATTTTCTTTCCGTTCAATTTCTTTTTCTTCAATCTGTTCTGTTTCTTCTTTCTTCTTCGTTTTTTTACCCAATTGAATCAGAAATTCATGAAAAAAGGGGTTCTACAATTTTTTTTTCTTTAGTTGTTTTCTGCAACATCCACGCGACTGACGGTGGACGGCAGCAAGCGGCGAACGGCAAGGCAACAGACGGCGTACGACATATTTGTGACGGACCCATCTTCTAGGTTAGTTTCTATCTCTATTTCTCCTCTTATTATTACCTCTTTGTGATTTATGAGTAAGTTATGATTGACACTTACTGGCCGTTAAGTATGTTTAGTATATAAGCAAGATGATACAATAATCTGGGAATATGCACTTGTCAGTAAAAAATTTTCCGTTGTTTACTGAGACCTTAGGGTAAGGGCTTCACGATTAAGCTTCGATTGGTTTTTCCGATGTGGAAATATGGTACCTAAATTATATAGGAAGATCCTACATCAGTATTAAGTTTTATTGGTTTAGCTTTTGTTGATTTGGTTCGATTTTTGCCGGGATGTTCGGATTTTACAGATATAGTTGATAACTCAAAGTAATTCATACTGGCAGTAGGAGTGATTAACTGTTGCTGCTGTTCTTGGGTTACTGCTGCTCGATCACAATTGGTAGCAACAGTATTTACACTTAACTGCTGCTGCTGCCCAGATTTCTCCGCTACTGCCTCTGTTTTCGAGCTAAATTCAGTAGTATTTGCACCATTATATTGTTGCCTCGACAAAGGAACGAAATCAGGTGCCTTAGCATTTAGTTTACTGTTTTAGCCTAATTTTGAAGGGCTGCTGATTTTAGGCAGTGGAGGTGAGGCAACTGATAATTCAGTTTGAGCATTAAAGTTGTGTGCTTTGTCCATTAGCTGAAGTCTCGCCATATCCCTAAAGAAAAAAGAAAAAGATTAATTTTGTAGAGTACTTAAATAGAAATTTTATAGGATAATAGGCTGTGGAAACAATTCGGAAGAAGGCGAAGAGTTTCTTCATCTTGGAACTCGTTTAAGCAAACAACACATTCTAGATAATAGGCTGTGGCAACAATTTGATGTTGTTCCAGTAGAATTGTCCAGNTCACTACAAGAAAAAGCCTTATTAGGGACTAGTATTTAGCGACAAGTTTTAAATATGGTCCCTAAAAATATACTTACAGGGATGAGAATTTTTTCTGGTCTTTAAAAAGTAAATTTATTTTATAAATATACGACCAGAATTATTCTGGTCTATACAAAAGTTAATACTGGTCTCTAATAATTGAGTTTAGCGGGATATAGCGCGAAACTGACGAAAACAAAAAGTAAAAAAAAAAATTAATGCTCCAAAATTTCACCTAATCCCTCCAAATTCACGTTTACCCTCAATTCACAAAATCCCTAAGCTTCATCCCTAAGAGACAAAACAAAAAAGCTGTCCATCAAAATCCCTAAGAGGCGCTGCCNACAACACATTCTAGATAATAGGCTGTGGCAACAATTTGATGTTGTTCCAGTAGAATTGTCCAGCCCATGTATCCAGATATTTAAATTATTCCTTGACTAATTTGAACCAAAATAGGAGTTAGACAAAGGCTAGTTCCCAACAATGAATCCTACCAGTCCTTATAATCTCCATAATTCATTATGCTGTTATTCCCTAATGATCCCATCCAATTTTTGATGCCTGGCTCGCTCCCTGTATGACTCCTTGCCTCTTTCTTGTTACTACTAGTTGCAATTTTGGTGTACAACTTAGTTTGAAAATTACACT